>CAUYLG010078948.1:0-57706 GCA_963573385.1 Cacajao melanocephalus | reverse complement strand
TTTTTGTTAGACGGAGTCTTGCTCTATCGCCCAGGCTGGAGTGCAGTGGCATGATCTTGGCTCACTGCAACCTCTGCATCCCAGGTTTAAGTGATTCTCATGCCTCAAACTCCAGAGTAGCTGAGACTACAGGTGTGCACCTTCATGCCCGGCTGGCTTTTGTATTTTTTGTACAGATGTAGACTCACTATATCGCCCAGGTTGGTCTTGAACTCCTGGGCTCAGGCAATCTGCCCACCCTGGCCTCCCAAAGTGCTGGAATTACAGGCGTGAGCCACCAAACTCTGCTCCGGATGCACATCTAATTATAGCAGGATGCTGCTTCTTATCAATACTAAGATATCCGTATCTGTTTTCAGAAGAGGAAATGCTTAGGAGGATTTAGAATTTATACCATTTCCCCTCAAAAATAGTTTGCTAATATTGTTCATCTTCCGTAATATGGCAGTCTTGTGTAAGTTTTATTTGGGAAGGAAGTAGGAAAAGGGATTAAAACAACACCGTTGTGAATATGGAGTGAGTCAGAGTCTTTCTACAAATGCCTGAAAATCTTGGCTGGGTCTAGCCCAGCAGTGGCCAACACTGGAGAAGCAGAAAGGGCAGGGTTGTTCGGTTTTCATAACAGCTTCTTGGTGGCCTGTTTGTTAAATATTGCAGTTCTATCAGAATTAAATTTGAGGACAATTAGGTGCAAATTGAAAAAAGTTGTTAAAATGTTTAATTATGCCTGTGATAGAAGAACGGAATGCACCTATATGAAAAGCCAACAGTACGGGCACCTTCGGGGGAGCAGCTGCCCCTGGAGCCCCCAACGCCAGGCCGCTGCCTGCAGGCCACAGGTGGGGGCTGCGAGTGAGGGAGACGCCCTGGCAGCATTGCTCTGACTCACACAAAACCTGCCAAAGCCACAGGCCCACGCATTTGGAATAAGTAATAGAAAATAGTGTCTATACCCAAAAGTAAACCAAAGAGAAAAGTAATACAGAAGTACATAATTGAATAAGAAATCATTTAACATTTTTATTAAATATTGATGTTCAAAAAAAGTAAGTGGACCGGGCGTGGTGACTCAACGCCTGTAATCCCAGCACTTTGGGAGGCTGAGGTAGGAGAATCACATAAACACGGGAGGCAAAGGTTGCAGTGAGCTGAGACTGCCATCAGCCTGGGCAACAAGAGCAAAACTCTGTCTCAAAAAAAAAAAAAAAAAAAAAAAACCTGCCAAAGCCACATGCCCATGCATTTGGAATGATAAATAATGTAAAACAAGTTTCTATACCCAAAGGTAAACCAAAAAGAAAAGTAATGCATAATAAAATCATTAAATGAGAAATCATTTAACATTTCTATTAAATCTCGATGCTCAAAAAAAGTAAGTATAATTAGGAAGAGTGAAGAGGAAAGACTTTAGCAGAACCTGAAGGAGACTGGCAGCGTGGACAGAGCAACTTTAACATTCAGACTGTTACTTTTCCTGTTTGAAAACTCCATAAATGAGGATGCACAGGATGAACTCCTGTGTGCCTGACTCCTTTCACTCGGCATCGTATTTTAAGATTTATCCATATTGTTCTTTTTTATTGCTGAGTACCATTCCATTGTATGACTAGAGCACAATTTGTTTATCTAGCCACCTACTGATGGGTGTTACCAGTGGGGCTATTTTGAATAAAGCTGCTAAGAATTTTCTTGTTCTTAAAACGTAAATCGTATTACTTGGGGTGAACGCCTAGGAGTAGAGTTTCTGGGTCATTTGCTAAGTGTGTGCTTAATTTATAAGGGACTGTAGACTGGTTTTCAAATAAAATGCATTACTTTATACTTCCATAAGCAACATGTAAGAATTCGTTATTCTACGGCCTTGCCAACACTTTGTATTGTACAACTTTTTAACGTCTTCATTCTAGTGGGTAAACAACTCATTTTAAATAAATTGAGGGTAGGGTCATTTTGGGAGGGTCACAAACAGAAGAAAGGGAGGAAAACAAGATCAGAGTCCTTAAGGGAATTAAGGAAAATAAGAAAGATGACGGAGAAAAACTAAGGATACGGCACCCACATTGCCCCTTAGGGGGATGAAAAGATGTGATCACCAGAAATCAGTCAACGTTCCTCTGTGTGCTGTAGGTAAAGGCCCAGGGGAGCTAAAACCATCTGGACTGGGCGGAGTGAGAGCTAACTTAGGGGAGGGCTGCAGAGCCCACCGTTCGTTCATCCTGGATGCTCAAGCACTGCATATCCATTAGGAGCACTGCGATTCCATTTCGATCAATCCTTGGCCTTTCTGCATGCAGTACATACATCCTAGAAATCTGAAGTGAATAAATACTTTTATGTAAAACTTTTGAAATATTTCTTAAAATGTCGTACCATCTGCTGATCTGGTCCAGTGGGAAAGATAGAAACCAAGAGTTATATAATTCAGGCTTCCCTCAATCTCTGCAGACCACAGAAAAAAACGGGAGATAGATGAATAGCAACCAGCCCCACCATCCACTGCTGCAGGAACTCCCTTTTCTATAAAGGAGAGCCTTGCACTGAGGGGAAGCCTTGCAGGTGCCTAGGATTCCAGACAGCTCTGCCAGGTTCGTGTTCTGTAGAGTTGGGCAGGAGGCCTAGCACAGAATGCGACTGGGAGGAGAAAACAGAGGAATCATCCCAGCATGGATCCTGAAACCAAGGCAGGGTGAGAGACAGCAGGGACAGAGACAGAGCAGGTGTGGGAGAACTTGCCCGGGAGGCCACTCTCCTGGCAGAGGGCAGCCTGCCGCAGGGGATGGCTGGGGGCAAGGCCAGCGGGAACAGAGCAGCCTGAGAGCCACCCCAGGTTCACTCAGCCCGGGAAGGCCTCTGCAGAGGGAAGGGTCCCGAGGCCGGAGGACATGGAGCACAAACAGTGGGGTGAGAAGCAGAGGCAGCCAGTGTCCTTGCTCAGGCTCTGCAGACTTGGACCAAGAGTCCAGAATTCACACAAACATGTGCTAGGAAACAGTCCCCGAGCAGCTGCCAGTGGGGAGAAGAGAGGGTGAGGAAGGGGAGGAGGCCACAGGGCTGCATCTTCAGGGAGCCCCGGCCCAGCCAGACCCTTGGAGGGCTCCGCAGCACGAACACCACCTGCTGAGGCCCCTCATGTCAGCCACCAGGCTCCCTACACCTGAGCCCCTCAGCCATGGACACGGGAGACCCGGCTCTAGCAACGGGCAAAGTGTCCCCACAGCCCAAGGACAGACCCCAGATCGAAGGTAAGGGGGGCGGCTTTCAGGAAAAAAGAAACTGTAGGATGGAAGATGACACGGGGGAAGATCCTTGGACAGAGAGGAGCCCCCACTAGGGGACAGACAGGGACCTGTGAGGGGGTCCTGGGATGGAGGGGGAGGCCCCACTGGGGTGTGAACAGGGAACTCTCAGGGGTCCCAGGATGGAGGGGAGTCTCCAAGGAGGGATAAACAGGGAACTGTAAGGGGGTCCTGGGATGAAGAGGATCCCCACTGGAGGATGGTCACAGGGAACTCTGAGGGGTCCTGGGATGGAGGGGAGCCCCCACTGGAGCACGGGCACAGAGGACTCTGAGGGGATCCTAGGGTAGGGGGAGCATGACTAGCCATCTTTGAAAGGAGTTTCTGGGCCGGGCATGGTGGCTCACGTCTGTAATCCCAGCACTTTGGGAGGCCGAGGTGGGCGGATCACAAGGTCAAGAGATTGAGACCATCCTGGCCAACATGGTAAAACCCTGTCTCTACTAAAATAAAAAAATTAGCTGGGCGTGGTGGCGTGTGCCTGTAGTTCCAGCTACTTAGGAGATGGAGGTAAGAGGTGGATGTTGCAGTGAGCTGAGATCGATCCAGCCACTGCACTCCAGCCTGGCGACAGAGCGAGACTCTGTCTCAAAAACAAAAACGAAAACAGATAAGAAAGAAATGAGTTTCTGAACAGTTTTGCGGAGTTTGTTGGGCATATGAATTTTATGCATGGTTTGAAATAGCGACAGACTTGGGGGTAAACCCTGCGCTGGTAACCCCTGGGCTGCTGTGGGCTTGAGCGGGAAGAGGACTCTGTCCCCGGAACAGAGCTGAGGAGCTGGGACACGGCGTGTTGGTTTCTCTTCAGATACGGTGGCCGTTCAGCCTCCATGTTTCTGGATACAGTTAGACCCAGTGCCATATTTTCTTTCCCTCTCTGACCATTTTTCATGTCTTCACTGTCCTTGTGTGCCCAGCAACCTTATGCCATATGAATTTCCCACCCTCTTCCCCCTGTGTGGTCCCACATGTTTCCTTGCCCTTGCTTCCCCGCTCTTCCTAAATCTGCCTGTCCTCCCTGCTCTTCCTAAACAGTCCTCAAATGACCAGTGTGGAGCTGGCTTTCAGGTGTGCTCGCTGTAAATGAGGGACTTCAGGAAACACTTATGTTATAACCGGGGCTGTCGGCGCTCTCACCGGGAGTAACAGCGAATGTCAGGCCAGCGGGATGGAAGGACTGAAGACCCACCTACACAGGGTGTTTCGGGTGCGGGGCACTCTCCCTGCAGGCCTCAAATCATGGCCTGCCCTGGCCATCTCTCCTGCTAAGCACGGACCCCTCCCCCAACCCCCAACCCCCCAGGCCGAGGGCTACAGCATGTTTTGAACGCCAGGCCCCCAGTGCAAGAGGGAGCCCTGGATGTCACCGGCAGAGCCACCCCACCACCCGCCCCCCCGCCAGAGCCACCCCTGCAACTCGCCCCTGCCCCACTCCCTCCCACCCCGGGTTTCTGTGTTGACGTTCCTTCCAGCCCCAGCAGGGGCCTCTGAGCTGTGCTGGCAGAGGATGGCTCTAGATGATGGAGAGGAAGGGTAGGGGCAGGATGGAGGGAAGTGCTGGCAGGGCCTGCCCCAGATGAAAGCCACAGCTCTCCCTGGGCCTTGCGTGAGCGGCTGCAAAGGGGAAGCATTTCCTCCGTCCTCCCCACCACCTCCTGCGCTGGGTCATTTAGAGAGTGGCATTCCCTTCTTCCAGTTCCCTCCTCTTCACCTCTCCCTCCCTTCTGAGCAAAGCAAGAAAACAGGCTTAGTTGTTGCAAGAGCTCTAAAACAAAAACATCACTGTTTTCCTCCTGAAACAATGCTTCCTTCTCCCCACCACATTCATGCGGATTCCTGTCAAACACTGCAACAGTGTTAAGCCTCTGGATCTCTTCTGGGTGCCCCCAGCCTCCTCTCTGCTTCTTATCTTTTTTACCTTTCCTCTCCTCTGCTCCCTCTTTTGCCTTTGGCCTGCCTTCCATCAAAGGGGGCATGGATGGGGTGGGCATGGGAAGCAGCAATATTTCAGGCAGGCCATCTGCAGGGCCTGTCGCAAGAAGGCTGTGGCGTGCGCGTGCTGCTCCTCAGACATGGGCATCGTGTAATCTCCCTCTTCTCACTGCTTCCTTAGTGGGCACCTTCTACTTACGGAGGTGCATTTCTATGTTTGTTTTGTTTTATTTTTGAGACCACCAGGCTCAGCTGTTTTATTTATGTATTTATTTTTTTGTAGAGACGGAGTCTTGCCATGATGCCTAGGCTGGTTCAAGGTGCATTGCTAATTCAGCAGACCAGACCAGTGTAACACCTAGCGATACACTCTAATGATGGTTTGTGTACGTCTGTTTGAGCCAGAGAATCTGCTCTAGGCTCTCCAGCTAGCATGGCAAGACCCCAAGGCCACTGAGTGCCCTGTGAGATGTAGGTGCTGGAATCTATGCTGGGAGCCATCGCTCTGTGGACTGCACTATCTCTTAGCCTGGGATGAGAGGAGACCATGCGGACCTGAGGAGGCCCAGCGTGTGTGCTCTGTCTGCCCCTCCACTTCCCCTTCCTCTGCAATCCCTTTTCCTCGGGACATCGATCCAGATCCATCGTCTTCTCCCATTGAAACGTCCCCAGTGTGTTTTCCCTGTTTGTGTCGCTATAAAGGAGCACCTGAGGCTGGGTAGTTAGTAAAGAAAAGAGGTTGATTTGGCCTCCTGTTGAAGGAGAAGTGTGGCAGCAGCATGTGCCTCTGGGGAGAGGCTGAGGCCGCTTCCACTCATGGTGACAGGGAAAAGCAGCCTGCACAGCAGAGATCAGAGAGAGAAAGTGGCAGGGGGCAGCTGGCATGGTGGCTCACGCCTGTAATCCCAGGACTTTGGGAGGCCTAGGCAGGCGGATCACCTGAGGTCAGGAGTTTGAGACCAGCCTGGGCAACATGGCCAGAACCCATTTCTACTAAAAATACAAAAATTAGCCCAGTGTGGTGGCAAATGCCTGTAATCCCAGCTACTTGGAGGCTGAGGCAAGAGAATCAGTTGAACCCGGAGGTGGAGGTTGCAGTGAGCTGAGATCGCACCACTGCACTCCAGCCTGGGCAACACAGTGAGACTCTCTCAAAAAAAAAAAGAAAGAAAGAAAGTGGCACGGGGAGGTGCCAGGCTCTTTTTAGCATCCAGCTCTCACAGAAATAATAGAGCAAGAACTCAGTCCAACCCCCTCCATTAATCTATTCACGAGGGGCCCAGCCCAATTACCCAGACACTTCACACTAGGCAGCACCTCCAACACAGGATACAGTTTCGACATGAGATTTGGAGCAGACTCACATACAGGCATGGCGGCCTTCTAACGAGGCGGGCCGCAGCATCCATTTGGGAAGGCGGCAAGGCCGTGGAGTCAGGGAGGTGGGATGTAGAAAGCTCCCAGGCAGAGACTCCCTGCTAGGGAAGCTTTAGAATTCGCTGGGTTTGGGGGTGTGCTCCAGAGGTCAGCGTGGGGCATTTCACAGGTGGAGGCCAGGGATGCCCATCCTGCAGCCCACACACTCGCTGCAGAGTCCAGGGCAGCCTGTGTGGCTTACGTAGGGCCCATGGGACACCGCCTGCATGAAACGCTATCTGTGACCATCCTAGCCTAGACGCTGTTGACCTGCAGACACACACGCCGCACGCCCCAGGAACACAACCACCACAGAAAGCAAGAGGAGACGGTGCTGCGTTCCATTTGAAACAGCCCAGGGTGGGTCTTCATGGCTTCCGAAAACACTGCAAACCCACAGGCAGGGCTGCCCTGGCCTTCGCTTATTTTAACAGCTTTATTGAGGCGTTGTTGGCATCCAATGAACCTCACGTAATTACCGTGCATGGTTCAGTGAGATCTGAGGAATACTTAGCTTGTGAAACCGTCGCCACAGTCAGGAAGGCCAGCTTGGCCTGTCCCAAGCCTGCCTGGCTCCTAGGGAACCTGCCTTCCGCATGGCAGCCGCCAGCCACCCACCAGAGGCCGACGCAACCCATCCCTGGGTGGGGTGTGTCACTGTCCTTGTTTACTTTTGTTTTATTTTAGAACTCTTATAAAGACACAAGCTGATGAGTAGAAATGAATTCACACCAGGAAATGGACTGTGTGTGGTTTGCAAAGCCGGGAGCACGGTCTGTGTCCGGAACGCTCGGAGCTCAGGCAGCTTTCCGGAAGTGGCCACAGCAGTCCTATCTGCAGAGCATCCTGTTTTCACAAAAGCATCTGAGATGGCCCCCAGACCGTGTTGTTCTCTGTAAATCCCAAGTCCCCTGTTGGGACAGCACTGGGAGTGGTGTGGCCTGGTGGGGGCAGGTGACAGGAACACCCATCCCCAGGCTGTCGGATGTGCTGCCCCAGGGACACCTGCCAGGAGAGGCTGCTGGGCCATGCCTCGGGGTGACTGGGGATGGGTGGGCAGGAGGCGAAGGCAGGACGTGGAACAGTGAGGACTGCAGCTTCTTCCCTGCACTCGACAGCACTGTCCAGTCACGTCTGGGGTTGGACAAGCCCAGACAGACCTCGTGGCTCGAGGCTGGGAGTTTGAGAGGCTTGAAGGGATCCTCTGATTTCCATGTCCCCCAGCCCCGCACCCCAGGCTCTGAGGAACCTTCTGAGCCGCCCAGACAGTGGTGGCAGCCACACTTACCCAGGGCCTCTGCTGTGTGATAGCCCCACCCCACCTGCACACTGCCCTGGGGTCTCCCTGGAGTGATGTCTGTCCCCTGCAAGGCTGTACCTGGGTCCCTTGACTGAGCAGCACTGGATGGAGACTCACTTCTCCCCTCACAGCACCTACACAGCCCTGTGACTGCGGCCTGAGGTCCACCCCACGTGAGCTGTGGGCCAGGTGAAGCACCAGGCACACCCAGGCTGCCTTCATCTTCACGGCCTCTCCAGGGCCAGGGACTGGTGACTAACCCTGTATCTGCAAGATAGCAGGCTAAGGTCGGTTAGGGACTTGTCTGAGGTCTCACATCCAGGGACGTTCGCCATGCCCGAACTCCAGGTCTTGCTCCTCGCCTGCGGAGTGGAGCTGTTCTGAAATGCGCACGTGTGGTCTCCCTTTCAGTGGTATGATCCTCAGCAATGGTTCAGCCAGTACGAGGAGAGAGGATCTGGAGAGATTTAGGGCCTGGATCTCGTACCACGTTGGGTGCCTGGGGGCGAGGTCCAGGCAGGCAGGCCATGGGAAGGGCAGGCTGGACCTGGGGCAGTGCTGAAGCTACTGCCCACACAGAATTTCTTCTCTGGAAAGCCTTTCGAGTGCTGAATCAGGTCCACCCGAATTGTCTAGAATAATCTCCTTCATTTAATGTCCACTGCGATGGACGTTCTGCACACCAACAAACACCTCCACAGCCACACCTGGACTTGCGTTGAATGAATTACCGGGGACTGTCACCTAGTCAAAATGACACATCAAACTGACCCTCACATGAGGTACCAATGTCCTCCCAATTCTTTACAGGGAACTGAGGCATAGCAATGCAGATAACAGAGCTGGCAAGGGAAGTGCCTGGGATGTGAACCCAGGAACTGTGCCTGGGAGTGGATACAAGGTTTCCTCTTCGGACAGTGCCTCAGGCTCTGCCCAGATGTCCGTGGGGTCAGGCGCCCTGACACAGGTCTCTGCATACTAAAGTGTTGAGCCATTTCTCTTGTTTTCAGTGAGGAGACTGAGGCTGGGAACGTTGAATGACTAGCCCATGTTCCTCCATGTGGTGGCAGAAGAGGCAGAAGCCCTCGGGCCTATTTGATGACAGATCCCAGGCCTTTAGGCCCTGCTGGAGCGGACCTCATGCACCCCCTCTGCGTGGGGCTTGAAGAACATCTCTGGAGTAAAGGTGAGGACTAGAAGCAGGCTGGCTGTCTTTGCCATGTTTTTCCTTTCCAGATGCCCTACCTAGAGTATAGATCACCCCTGCACTGAGCATAGGCCTTGCATTTTATTTAGTTTGCAATTAATAAAGGGATATTTTATATTCAGTTAATAGAGAGAATCATTTTTTAAAAGGATCCCAGCTTTTAAAACCCCTTTTTATTGATACATAATTTGTTCCTGCTACTGTAACAAAACCCCAGAGACTGGGTCATTTATAGACAACAGAAATTTATTTCTCACAGGTTTGGAGATGAGGAAGTCCAGGATCAATGTGCTGGTAGGTTTGGTGTCTGGGGAGAGGCTGGTTTCTGGTTGGAAGGCACCACCCTTAGCACCGTGTCCTCACGGGTAGGAGGGTGAACTGCTCCCTGGCACTTCTTCTATATGGGCACGAATCCCTTCCCTCATGACATACTCACCTCCTAAAGCCCCCACCTCTTGTGCTATCACATGGTGATGAAGTTTCAACGTATGAATTTGGAGGGATGCGTTGAGACCACAGCATATATTCCATGAAGTACCTTACTCTCTGTTCAGCTTGATTCTGTTTTACAAAGTGAACACATCCATGTGTCTACAAATCAAATCAAGATGTAGTCACCATTTTCATTGCTCCCCAGAATTCCTTTGTCTTTTCCCAGACAACCCCCCAAAAGTAACCACTATTCTGATTCCTATTATTGTAGGTTGGTTTGGCACATTCTTGAATTTCATAAAAATTGAATTATATGTGCCCTTTTGTCTTTTTCATGTTTTGAAGATTCATCTCTGTATTGAGCATATCCGTCTATTCCTTTTTATTACTTAATAGTATTCTATCATTCTATGAAGATACCATACTTATGAGTTCACCTGTTGATGGAATTTGTGGTTGTTTCCAGTTTTGAAGTATTTGAACTGTTTTGAATAAAGAATTCTTGTAAAAGTGTTTTTTTTTTTTTTGCTGGGCGTGGCGGCTCATGCCTGTAGTCCCAGCACTTTGGGAGGCTGAGGCGGGTGGATTACGAGGTCAGGGGTTCGAGACCAGCCTGACCAACATGGTGAAACCCTGTCTCTACTTAAAAATACAAAAATTAGCCAGGCGTGGTGATGCACACCTGTAATCCCAGCTACTTGGGAGGCTGAGGCAGGAGAATTTCTTGAACCCAGGAGTCGGAGGTTGCGCTGAGCTGAGAGCATGCCATTGCACTCCAGCCTGGGTGACAGAGCGACACCATCTCAAAAAAAAAAGCTTTTTGTTTTTTTTTGAGACAGGGTCTCGCTCTGTCCACCCAGGCTGGGTGCAGTGGCATGAACATGACTCCTTGCAGCCTTGTGCAGCCTTGACCTCCATGCCTCAAGCAATCCTCCCACTTCAGCCTCCTGAGTAGCCAGGACTGCAGGTGCATACTATCATGCCAGACTCCTGGGCTCAAGCAGTCCTCCACCTTGACCTTCTAAAGTGCTGGGGTTATAGGTTTGAGCCACTGTGTCTGGCTGTAAAAGTCTTTTAAGGGACTTTCACTTGCCTTGGGCAAACCTAAAGGTGGGATTGCTGAGACACGGCCAATTAATCAGAGTGGTTGTGCTATTTGCACTCTCATCAGCCATGCATAGGAGTAGTTCCTGGAGCTCCACATTTTACGCTTGCCATGTTGGTTGTCAGTGTCAGCTGTGTTTGGATGAGGGTGGTAGCCTCTCATCGTGGGTTTACTTTGGATAACACTGAGCACCATTTCCTGTTTTTATTGGCTATCAGTAAATCTTTGGTGAAGTATTTAAGTCTTTTATTTTGAAATAACTTGTTATTTACAGACTTGTTATTGTTATATTGTTTTGTCCATTTTTAAACAGGCTTGTCTTGTTATTGCTCATTTGCAGGAGTTCTCTATTCACCAGTGCTATGGTTTGAAAAGTTTTCCCCAAAGTTCACGTGTGGAAACTTGATTCCCAATGCAGCAATGTTGGAAGGTGCCTAATAGGGGTGTCTGGATCATGGGGGTATGATCCTCATGAATGGATAAATGCCATTACTGAGGCAGCAGGTTCCTTATAAAAAATGAGTTTGGCCCGTTTTGCACCCTCCCTCCCACTCTCCACCTCCCACCTTGCATCATGGGACGATGCAGCCAGAAGCTTCTTGCCAGATGCGGCTCCTTGATCTTGGGCTTCCCAGCCTCCAGAGCTGTGATAAATACATTTCTGTTCATTGTAAATCACCCATTCCCAGGTATTCTGTTATAGCAGCACAACATGGATTAAGACAAGTCATTTGTGAGATATCTGCATTGCCCCTGTGATCTTCCAGTCTGTGGCTTGCCTTTTCATTTTCTTAATGATGTCATAACATTAGCAGAAATATTAAATTTTGATGAGCCACTTAATCATTTTTAAATGGTTGGTCCATTTTGCGTCTTACCTGAAGATCAATAAGATTTTTTCCCTATAGTTCATCCCAGAAACTTTATGATTTTTACACTGAAGTCTATGATCGATTTGAAATTCCTAAATTATATTTTAATCCTAATAATTTGTAGATAATTTTGTTTTAACATATATAATCATATATATCTATATATATATAGTCTGTAAATAACCAGTTTTTTCTTCCTCAATCCTTATACCTTTTGTTTTTATAACCTATAACACTTGTTAGATGCTGGAGTACAATGCTGAACAGACTATAGATGGTCAAAGGATTTAGACACCTTTACAACGTTTGATACAACAAGCACATAAAAAAAATCAGTGACAGGCAGGGCGCGGTGGCTCATGCCTATAATCCCAGCACTTTGGGAGGCCGAGGTGGGCGGATCACGAGGTCAGGAGATCGAGACCATCCTGGCTAACACAGTGAAACCCGTGGTGGCGGGTGCCTGTAGTCCTGGCTACTCACTAGGCTGAGGCAGGACAATCTCTTGAACCCAGGAGGCGGGGTTGCAGTGAGCCAAGATCGTGCCACTGCACTCCAGCCTGGGCAACAGAGCAAGATTCTGTCTCAAAAAAAAAAAAAAAAAACAGTGACAAATATTACCTAATTGACATATGTAGAACACGATATCAATGAAAGCGTAATACGTTCTTACACTCATGGCACATTTACCAAAATCGACAATGTAGGGCTGTGAAGCACGTGTCTGAAAATCTTAAACGATGAAAATAAAATAAAATAGATTATGGTTGAAGGACACAGTGGAATTCAACTTTAGTTATAATAAAAAGAAAACCAGAAAGTCCCCAAATATTTCAAAGGTAAACCTAACTTTCCTAAACATCCCATGGGTCAAAGAGGGAATCTCAATGGAAAATCCCAACTTTTCCATATCAGGGCTTACAAAAATAGGGATGTACTGTGAGGAATGCCAGAATAAAGCAGACAGACAGGTTCTATTGGAGCTCTGAATCAGAGGATTTTCTGCCCAACCCGCCTGGAAGGCATTGCCCTGTGGCCCTACTCAGCTGTGTCCCTGGCTGCCCTGAGTTTAGGGGCTCAATTCCAGCCACTGAGAAAATGAGTTGTTTATTCCATACACAGTAGTATTTCCTGTTATCTCTAGTCCACTTTTTTAGAAAACATAGCAAGTATCAGGATTTTTCTCATCGTATTTAGGTAAACAAGAACTAATTCTGTTGACCTTTTTACTTCTGTTGACCAAGACCATTGTCTGTGCCACAGATCTTTGAATAAGGTACCCAGAGAACCCTAGGAATAGAAACCTAAAATAAGTTTTCTAATCTCAAGGTTGCTGAGAGAAAACACCTTTTTCAATTCATAAAAATAACTTAGTCTGATTCCATAAAATTGGCAAGTGTGAATAATAAACATTGAAAAAATATCACCTTACCTACGATTATTTTTCCAACCATTGTAGTCTTTCCATGTTGGCTATGATTTTTACACAGTCTAGAATTTTCAGGGAAATAACTTATTCCAGAGCACACAAGCCGTAAGGGTAATGTTTAAATTAATTTCGTGATACTTAGCATGCCAAATAGCTTTGTATTTCTTCCATAAAACAACTGAAAGGGACTAGAAATCTCTAAGAAGTCTGACAGTTCTAAAATGCTGACTTTAAATTACTTCTATGATTCAGAGATTTGGGTAGGAGAAGGCGTAGATATAAATCCAGCATATGCGAACACATGTATTATATGCGTTGACCAGGTAATAACATCCTTCAGTTATCTTGGTTAAAAATGTCTTCGTTTCTCGTTTTTTTTCCCTTTTTCTGTAATAGTAATTATAAGGATAATCTGTTTCCTTTTAAAAAGTATAAGATAAATACATGTTCAAGGTAAACGATTCTAATAACTCAGAAGGAGCCAATTCACTAGAAAGGTCCCGGAAAAAAACGAGTGCTTCCTGGTAAGAAGCAAGCTTCAAAAACTGCCTCGGAAACGTGGCTGAAGTCATCGCATTTCCAAACGCCCAAGCCTTGGCTGGTCCAGGGCAGCTGGCGCTGAAGACCCGGAACGCCCTGTGGGCAGGGCCAGCTGAGGACTGAGGACCGGGGTCTCTAGGGACGGGTCGGGTGGGGTCCCGACGCCCCCTCCCCGTGTGGGCACAGCTCGGGGCATGGGGGGATCCGCAGGTGGGGAGGCGATGCTCTGGGGGGAGGGGAAGGGTCTGCCCGGCGCCCCCTCCCACAAGTGAGCTCAGCCGGAGGGGGTCCGCAGAAAGGGGCGAAGTTCTGGGAGAGGGTTAGGGTCTGCCCGGCGCCCCCTCCCCATCGGACGCAGCTCCGGGCCGGGAGCGGCTCTCGGGGACAGCACAGATGCTGGGGGCGGGCAGGGCGCTGGGTCTGTCCAGCACCTCCTCCCGGAGGGAGCTCGGCCCACGGGTCCGCGGGGCAGGCTGTGATCCGGAGGCCGGAGCCACCGCGCGCGCCCCCTCCCACGCGTGCGCAGCCCGGGCGGGGCGCTGGGGAGCGGGAGGGGGCGCGGGCGGCCACGTGGCCTCGAAGGAATGCGCGGGCGCGTGGGCGGGGCGCGGCCGAGAAACCGGCAGGTGCTGCGACCAATGGGCGCTCGGCACGGCCTGGGTCCGCCAATGACAGCGTGGCGGGTGGAGCCGGCCATCCGGGCGGGAGGGGCCGGGCGCATCCCTGTCGCCGGCGAGCGAGCTCTCCGGGACTGCCGGGGGTCGTGGGGGACGGCGGGGGACGGCGGGGGACGGCGGGCCGCGTCCTGGCCGCCGAGGTAAGCGCGGGCCCCGCGGGCTTCTGGTTTGCTTTGAGAGTTGCACTTCTGCCCGGCTCCCCCGAGGTCGCGGGGTCCCACCCCGAAGTGAAGGCGCCCCCGACCCCTGGCACAGACGTTGCAGGGAAGGGGCTGAGACCCCCGAGCCGCTCCCCCTTTCGCGGCGCCCCTGGCATCTCAGGATAACGGCGCGGGCCTGGGCGGGGGGCGTCGGGACCGGCCGCAGGGACCCCGGTCTCCAAGGGCAGGAGGGAGCCTCGATCGGGTGAAGGAGCCCAAGGGGCGAGCGGGGGTCGTGTGGGGGTCGTGCGGGGGTCGTGCAGTAATTTAGATTTTTCGGTAAAGAAGAAGAACGGGTCCACCTGGATGGAGAGGAGGATAGGTCTAAGAAAAGCCAGCGTCTTTCGCTTGCACCCCACCTGTCCCCCACCCCACCCGTTCCCTGCCCCAGCTGTTCCTGTGTACCCCACCTGTCCCCCTGAACTCCCTGTTCACCCTGCACCCTACCACTACCGTGGATCCCAGCTGTTCCCCTGCACCCGGCCAGTTCCCCCTGCACCCCGCCTGTCCCCCATCCCACCAGTTCCCTGCACCCTGGCTTTCCCTGTGTACCTCACCTGTCCCCCCACACCCTCCTGTTCACCCTGACCCCCACCAGTTTCCCGGACCCCAGGTGTCCCCCCAGACCTCTGCTGTCCCCCCAACCCCACCAGTCCCCCCCACACCCCACCCATGCACCCCCGCACCTCACCTGTCCCCCTGCACCACACCTGTCTCCCTCAGCACACCTGTCTCCCGCACCCCACTTGTTTGTCCTGTACCCCGCATGTCCGCCTGCACCCCAGCTGTTCATCCTGTACCCCACCTGTTTTCCTTGCACTTCACCTGTCCCCTGCACCCCATCTGTTCCCCTGCACCCCACCTGTTCACCCTGCACTCCACTGGTTCCCCCTTGCATCTCACCTGTTATCCCATACCCCACCTCTCCCCCTCACCCCGGCTGTTCCTCCTGTACCCCACCTGTTCACCCTGTACCCCAGCTGTCCCCTGCACCCCAGCTGTCCCCCTGCACACCACCTGCTCCCCTGCATCCCACAGCCCGCTGGTGCCCAGGAAGCCAAGGCAGAGTCTGAGGAAAGCTGCCCTCGGTCCACAGGCTCCATAACCGCCTGTCCCAGCCACACTCCTCCACGGGCCCCTGGGCACTGAAGGTGAAGACTGAGTACCCCTCCAGACTGTCGCCAGGAGATCACATTCTCAGGCAGCTGGAGTGAACTTGCTGCTGTCTAATATCGATTCCAGTCACTAACTTTTGCTACTAGTAAAAATTCTCATTGATTCAAGATGCAGTGGGTTTTAATTCTTTTCTCTGGTTGACCATAACCTGAATATGGACTGGTCACTTCTAGATTCTGTTTAGGCGTGACTTAATTTCCACAGAGGTGGAACTGTAAGAAGTAACAACTCACTGCCGCTTATTATTAGTAATACGTTTTGAACACCCGCTTTATAGAAAATAATTTTGTTGGGAGCGAGATGATTGCTGAGGTTTACACTTTGTATATTTTTCAAAATACACTTTGTCCCTCTGTCTCTCATTGTGATTGGCTTTAGTGGCTAACATGGATGCTGTAACTTTTATAGTCAGATAAGACTTCCATGATTTCTCAGCAGTAAGAAAAGACATTTGTATAAGGTGCTATTTGTAATTCATTAGTTGTAGACAGTTGGGGATGAAGTAAAGTTAAAAGTTATTCAAAATAGCTTTTTATGCACTTAAAAGGATGCTTGACTTCCAGATTTGACCAAATTTGTCTTCTGGGTGCTTTGGTATGCTGCCTTTCCTCTGCAGTTTGTATGTGTTTGTGTACATGTGTGTGTTTCTGTGTGTGTTATGTGTTTGCGTGTATGTGTTTGCATGCATTTGTGTGTGTTTATGTGTGCGTTTGTGTTTGTGTGTGTGCATTTGTGTGTGTCACACGTGTATTTGTGTGTGTGTGTGTGTGTGTGTGTGACTTGTAGATGGAGGTGTTGGGTGGTGCGGCGGCTGTGGAATTAGAGACCTGGGTTGAGGTGGGGAAGCTTTTCCATGACCTGGGGAGTCCAGGCTTCTCAGGGGACTTCAGGGTGCTCACTTATGAAGTTGCTAGAAGGCATCGTCTGTGGAAGTGCTTCTTAAACCAAAAATGTTTGCCATAAAATAGAGCAAAATGAAAATGCACTAAAGATGGTCATATTCTGTGAACGATGTGAAAACATCATAGTGAGACATACTGCAGAGTGCATGGCAGGAAGCATTCAAAGAACAACTTGGATCTGGAGATGCTCAGAGAATCTCAGTGTTTCACACATGTGTTTTTTATAGTTTGCCTGGGTAGAAAGGTAAGTGGTATGAAATAAGACAGAAGGACATTGGCCAGGCGTGGTGGCTCACCCCTGTTATCCCAGCACTTCAGGAAGCCGAGGCAGGCAGATCACCTGAGGTCAGAAGTTCAAGACTAGCCTGGCCAACGTGGTGAAACCCATTTCTACTAAAAATACAAAAATAAGCCAGGCGTGGTGGCAGGTGCCTGTAATCCCAGCTACTTGGGTACTTGGGAAGTTGAGGCAGGAGAATCGCTTCAACTTGGGAGGTGGGGGTTGCAGTGAGCAGAGATGGTGCCGCTGCACTCCAGCCTGGGTAACAGAGTGAGACTCTGTCTTAAAAAAAAAAAAAAGACAGAAGCGAAGCATAGCAGTTAGTCATCCATGAGGGAGAATTTCAGCTCTCTCCTTTCACCTGGCTACCTGGCTTCTAGGAGTGTAATGTTGGAATGTTCTGGGGAGCTCTGCAGTGGGAAGGGGTGGTCCAGGCCCAGGGGCTGCCAAGGGTCTGAGAGGCCGGGAGAGCAGAGGGGCAGGTGGGCCCGCCGCAGGGGAGGGCCAGTTTGATGATGCTGGCCAGGAGGGGGCCTTGCCTGGGTTGCAGATGGGGCCACTGCGCCAGGTCCATCTGGGGAGGGGCAAGGTTACTTCTAAGAAGGATAAATGCGGTAAGGGGCCCTGGGAGAATGCCCTGCCACCAGTCCCACCCTGACATACATACACACACACACACACACACTCTTCTGCCACTCTGTTCCACTTCAGCCTTTTCCTAGTTGCCAGGCCTGGGCATGCCATGGCATGGCATGGTTCTATTTGCTTGTTTTCTGTGAGTTTTCAAAATTTTGATTGTAAAAAATGATCTTTTTGTGTTTTTTTGCGGGGATAGAGTCTGGCTCTGTCACCCAGGCTAGAGTGCAGTGGTGGGATCTCAGCTCACTGCAGTCTTTGCCTCCTGGGTTCCGGTGATTTTCCTGCCTCAGCCTCCTGAGTACCTGGGATTACAGGTATGCACCACCACGCCAGGCTAATTTTTGTATTTTAGCAGAGTTGGGGTTTCGTGTGTTGGCCAGGCTGGTTGTAACCTCCGGACCTCAAGTGATCCACTCGCCTCGGCCTCCCCAAGTGCTGGGATTACAGGTGTGAGCCACCATATGCCTGGTCAAAATAATCATTTTTTATTTTAATTTTAATTTTTTAAGACTAGTCAAGTGCTGTAGTGAGAAGGGGGGAAAGAGTAGAACGAGGAGTTCGATCTGTAACTGACTGTGAACAATCAACTGAGATAACTCACTACCTTCATATCAGCCAGAATAATCGTTTTTCATCATGTATTATTCCTTTCCTTCCATCATTGCCATTTCCTGCTTTTTGTTATATCATTAAAGCATGCCTGCCCGTAGAAAGTGCTATCTGGGAGTTGTTGATATTTTATATTTTTGTTAAATGATGTGAAAAAGATGTAAAGTATTTTTTAAAATGCTTTGGATTCAAAGTTTTTCTCTCCCATGGTTCACCTTCTGATATGGGAAATAACTTTGTAAACTGAAATATGATGTCTAGAGCTGGGACTGGTGCCGTGGCCCTTATGAGGGAGCAATGGGGAAGCGTGTCAGTGGTTACAGGCCTGTGCTCAGATGCCTGGCGGTCTGCGTAGAACAAGCCTGGCTAGATCAGCGTTGGCAGAGGTGCCAGTTACCATCTTGGCCATTCTGGGCTCCAGTATCTTAATGATAGTTAGTCCCTGGGGACTCAAACTGGGGATTTAATGAAGAAAACAGGAGGAATGGTTGTGAAACCTCAACACTCTCTCTCCACTGAAAACTACAGACAGCCAAGGCCCTTTTCAGCGAGTCAGGCTCCTGCAAGTCATAGGCTTTGCTTCTGCGCTGAGGTCACGTTCTTTGTCCTGTTGTGGTTCAATGGCTTGTGGTCCAGCTGTCGGGGGGCTGACTTACACTTGTATGTGATCTTCATTATTTTGTTCTAAGAAACCAGTGTGGACATTTACTTTGGAATATAAATACCAAAAGGAAAACTTCAAAGTAAAATTTCAAATCCACTTTGACAGGTGTTCAAAGTGAATTTTGAATTTTTGTCTTATTGATGTGGGTGATTAAGAGCGGACTACATAGGAAAGGCCAGGGAATTCTATTTTGGTGAAACTGTGGGGTGCACACTTACTGTTTTATTCTATGGTGAAACTGTGGTGTGCACACTTACTGTTTTATTCTATGGTGAGACTGTGGCGTGCACGCTTACGTTTTATTCTGTTGTGAGACTGGCCTGCACGCTTACATTTTATTCTGTTGTGAGACTGTGGCCTGCACGCTTACGTTTTATTCTATTGTGAGACTGGTGCACACACTTATGTTTTATTTTTTTGTGAGACTGTGGTGTGCGCAGTTACTGTTTTATTCTATTGTTTGCTTACTTTTCTGAAAGGAAAATAAAGCAGTGATTTCAATGCAGTTTCTGATTTTCTGTAAGGAACATGAGAAAAGTGAGTCAAGAGAACATTCCATAAATTAACGTGGTATTTAGGGCATATGCGAGCGGAAGCAGAGGCTAGAAGGCCTTGAGCTTTGGGGAGGAAGCAGGCGGCAGGGCCTCCAGTACACATGGGGGGCAGCCGGCCAGCCTGGCCAGGCCACGAGCTCCCAGCCTCCACAGTAGCGCTCACTTCGGGCCTGAGCTGGGTCGTCCCAACAGGATACCTGCCTGGGCCATAGACACAACCCAGAGAGCTCCAGAGTGAATGACTCTCCTGGCTCAGAAGCTCAGTATGTTTTGTGTGAGGCTCTGAGCTAAGATGGAAGGAATTTGGTGGGTCTTCCTCATTGTGCATGCAAGTCTGAGCCTGGCTGTGTCAGCGGCATTGACCCAGTGGCATGCTGTGAGGCTCGGCTTGTGGGCAGTTGCCCTGTGTGGGCCAGGCCAGCCTGAGGTCCTCTGAGGGCTGGAGCCAGCTCCTGACCTTGGCCCGTCCGCTTGCTGCAGGAGTGATGAGAACGTCGTCTTATGCTTTGTTCTCAAGCCCTTGACTCAGCAGGCCCGTGGGAGGCCACTCACACGAGGGGCCCTGATCCACGTCCCGTGGCTGCCTGTGCCTCCATGGAAGCTGCAGCTTAACAGCTTAATGTCCTTCGTGTGGGCTCTGTGCATTCAGCCAGCAGAGGCACTTCTTGCAGAGCAGGGTTGAAGAGAATTCTTTCTCTGGAAGCTCTTGTCCTGTGTTATGTAGAAAAGGCCCGTTTTCAGCTGCAGCCGAAGTCTAAACTAGTGCTCATAGGTGCCAGGGGCTGCCCAGGGGCGCAGCTCTTCATTCGCGGTCCCAAATCCAGGGTCGGCAGGGGAAGAAGGTGCAGCGAGGCCGGTGGAGGCTGCTGGGATGGCGGCAGGCACTGTGCTCCTGAATAGTGTTTAGACATGCACGTTTCTCCATGATCTAACAGGAAGGAATGAAAGGTGCAGCATTTTGCCAGCTGATGAAAATATTTGGGCACCAAGTCATAGGTGCTGGTAGCAAGAAGGAGAGATGATGTTTTCCAGTGTGCAGTCTCCAAGGCGATCTCTCCCAGCAGTCAGAGGGCTGGAGTTTGGAGGCAGCTCCTGCTTGCTATTAAGAGCCGCTTCCCTGCTCTGTTCTGTCTGTGGAAACAGATGGCCCCGGAGGGCAAGGACTCCTGGTGACAAGAGGAGTATCAGACCAGGCAAGGGAGGGAGGCTGTGTGCACGTACCTGTAGGCCCGGGAGATTTCCGGTGCTGTCTGCAGGCGTGTGTGGTAGGTGGCTCGTTTCCCATGGGGCTCAGGTGGCCGTCCTTGGTGGACGTGGCGTCCATCCAGCACCCAGGCTGGCAGGAGACTCCGGGGCCATGCGGACACCTGCGGGCACCTCCGCGGTCCCTCGAGGCCTTTCCTTATTGGCTTAGACATAGTGCCCTTTGTGCTCATGTGTTTTTTAAACCAAGTTTTTATACTTAAAAAAAAAAAACTTCTAAAAAAAGAAACCACCATTTACACATGGGGAAAATCTACCCATGGCCATATGACAAGCACTGGCAAATCTGGAAACCACCTAATAAGAGACGGGTGTCTTGTGCACACCTGCCATGTACTGAGTACTAAGCGCTCTCACATCCCATGACATGGAGAGAACCACCTGTCTTTAGCACTTGGAGGGACCTGCCACGTGCTGAGTACTAAGCGCTCTCACATCCCACGACACGAGGAGAACCACCTGTCCTTAGCACGTGGAGGGACCTGCCACGTGCTGAGTACTAAGCGCTCTCACATCCCACGACACGAGGAGAACCACCTCTCCTTAGCGCTTGGAGGGACCTGCCACGTGCTGAGTACTAAGCGCTCTCACATCCCACGACACAGCATGAACGCGGAAGCCATGTGCTTGCCCTGGTGGGCTGGCATCTTTGTGTTTAAGAAAGATGATTTAAAAAGTGAAGTCATACGATGGGAAGCTGTGGAAAAATGAGGCATCAACAGGGCCACCAGGCGCCAGGAGGAGGGATTTGCCATTGAATAGGAACCATGGCAGGCTGGGCACCTGTGGAGTGGGGTGATCGCCTGAAATGCTGATGGAGCTGAGAGATGAGCTGAGCCCATATCTACAGAAGCTCATTCCCAGCGGCAGGAAGAGCATCTGTGTGGCCCTGAGGTGGTTCAGCCAGCACGTCTGGGAACAGCAGGTCAGCCAGGGCTGAAGGACAGAAGGCAGGACAGGACTGGTGAATGCAAGGTCAGCGAGGCCCGTGGGGGACGGTGCGTGACACCTGTGGGGGGACGGCACGTGACACCCGTGGGGGGGCGGTGCGTGACATCTGTGGAGATGACGCGTGACATCCGTGGAGGGATGGGACGGCGTGTGACGGCCATGGAGGGACGGCATGTGACATCCGTGGAGGGATAGTGTGACATCCGTGGAGGGATAGTGCGTGACATCCGTGGAGGGACGGCCCGTGACATCCGTGGAGGGACGGCGCGTGACATCCGTGGAGGGATGGCGCGTGACATCCGTGGAGGGATGGTGTGTGACATCCGTGGAGGGACGGTGCGTGACATCCTTGGACGGATGGCGCGTGACATCCATGGAGGGACGGCGTGTGACATCCGTGGAGGGACGGTGCGTGACAGCTGCAGAGGGACGATGTGTGATGGCCGCAGTGGGACAGCGTGTGACATCCATGCAAGGACAGTGTGACATCCACGGAGGGACAGTGTGTCTACTGTGGCGGGGCAGTGGCAGCTGTGGAGGGAGTGTGCACAGCGAGCTGTGATCGAGTTGGGAGGCAAAGGTGGCTCTGTGCTATTGGGATTGTGGTGTCAGCGCTCACTGCAGAGCTCTGGGGTGTGGGTCATGTACTGCTGTGCAGGTCGTGCACTGCTTGCTCCTGGGCACCTACACAGGGTGCTCCTGATGGAGTAATTTTTCAGTGTGTTGACTTTCACATCAATGACAGGCAGCTTTTTCTCCTTCTCACCATGGGACTGTGGCCCTGGGTCAGGAGTGGCCTAGAGGATGGCGCGTGGCAGGATGGAGTTGGACAGGTGCCCTACCAGCGGCTGCCTGTGACAGCCAGCAAGCCAGGAGAAGGGCAGGGTGGGGGCCGAGCTGGCAGTGCCTGAGCCTGTGTGTATGTGCTGGGTGGGGACCGGGTGTGGGACAGGAGCCTGTGGAATGCGGTGCTTCCTTCTGATTGTGGCTGGAGGGTGGTTTAGTCCACTTAGGGGTCCCTCGGTCCCGCTCTGCTGCTGCTCGTCTGAGGGGCAGCTGTGGTTGAGTCAGCGCCCTGCTCCATGTGAGTCTCCCAAGGGCTCTGAGGGGTGGATCATCCATAAATGCCCAGAGGGGTCACAGCGTGGGGGCGCAGTATCCCCAGGGTTGTGTGGAGGGTCATGTGCGACTGCCCGTGCTGTGGACAGAGACGCAGAGGCAGAGACAGACAGAAGCAGAGACAGAGGCAGAGAGAGGCAGAGGCAGAGACAGAGACACAGACACAGACAGAAGCAGAGACAGAGTCGGAGAGAGGCAGAGGCAGAGACAGAGGCACAGACACAGGCAGGCTACAGCCCGGGGCCTTCAGGCACTGCCTCTGTGGCCACCCGGACTGTGGCCGTCACGGCTGCCTCTCACTCCTCCTTGGTGCCCTGTTACCGCCTCTGACCCTCACCCCCGGGATGCCTCCCATGCGCTCTGGCTTCTTTCCAGCCCCACATCAGCCCCTGATCCACACCAGGCTCCGGGCAGCCCCCAGGCCACTGCTGCCCTCATGCCCCGCCCGGCTTGCTTCCTGGGTCCTTTCCAGCAGGCAGTCTCCTTTCCGGCAGATCCCTGCCCCACTCCCTTCTTTAGGAAGCCCTGCTGGTTGCTGACCCCCATCCCAGCTCCCTGTGCCGTTTCCTTGGGAGGGATTCTTAGCTGGCACCGTTTACCTCAGCCTCCACTGTGACAGTAACCCCCCCCCACCCCGAGTGCACGCAGCATTGGTGGGGAGCTGTGTCGGAGTGGCTGGGAGCCCCCACTGACCACTCCTGTTTGGGGGACACTAGAGGAGGGGACACAGGCAAACACGTGCAGCCCCGGCCCTCCTGGGGAAGGGTAAACAGGGCTGGGCTGCCAGCAGCGCATGCAGAGGCCTGGAGCGTGCAGCTGTCGGATGCCACCCTTGCCCATCAGGGTGGATTCTGGTGGCGCTGGTGGCTCTGGATGGTGAGTCGAAACTGTGGTGGTAGCTCAGGGGCTGCTTGTCCCCTTCTCGGCACGTGATGCAGAGAAGGGCACACCTGTTCTGGAGGCCCGGGCAGGTTGATTCTGTCCCGGTTAGTAGCTCATGACTGACCATTTTATACTAGCCCTTGTGAAACTGAATGCATTTACTTCTCTTTTCACTTTTTTTTTCTTTTCTGGGAGTGTGCAGAGGAGGGGAGAGGTCCCACGGAGATAGTTTCAGTCCGACTTGAGCAGAGCTTAACGGTGAGAAAGTGGCAGAGTTGGAGACACAGGCCCAGGGAGGACCCTGGAGAGAGGGGCTGCTGGGTGCCATGTGCGCTGAAACTCAGTTACAGCTGTGCTCTGCGGGCAAATCCAGTTGGTTGCAAAACAGAAACCTAGGACAGCAGGGTTCTCCCAAGTCTTAGAGAAGAAGCTCTTTCCTCCTTTCATCCCACCCTCTGTACATCCATCCATCCATCCATCCATCCACTTTCCAGAGTCTACTCACAGACCTCTGCAGACATTCAGTAGAAAGGGCTGGCTTGCTTGGCCCACTGTGGCATTTGGCTGAGTTAACCATAACATTCCAGAAGGACTCCTGCCGTAGACTTTGCGTCTCCCTCGTGGATTTATGTCTTGAGTTGGAACGCTACGAATATGAAATTGATTAGGTGCAGACTGCCAGGGCTGCGGGGGAGTTCCTGGCTCCCGTGGTGGGTCACGGTGGGATGTTGAGGGGACACACAGCCTCGGCCACCAGCCACTCAGCACCTGGCCCTGGCTCTAGGCTTCTGGGCTCTGTCCTTGGACACCAGCTGCTCAGCACCCAGCCCCTGGCCCCGGGTTCCCAGGCTCTGTCCTCGGGGCCACTTCACCCTCAGGTGGGAGGACGGAGGAAATGGCCCTCCATCTCATTCACCAAGTGAACCCACTTTGATGCTCTGAGCTCGGCTTGGTCAGGGAATGCTGGGCACTGATGGCCCCCGGGCCCCTCTGGCAAAGCACTGACACATCCACCCTTGTGCAGTCTGTGGCGTCAATGCAGGACGTGGGCAGCTCAGCCTGCCGCCCCCAGCTTTTCAGGGCCACGGAGACCAGAGGAGTGGACGACAGGAAACTGACCATGGGGCCCAGGATGCTCGAGGCCTGGGTGCTGGACAGGGCTGAGCAGTAAGTGAAGAGTGGGGCACTTCTTGGCTCAGAGCCTGCCCCTCCCTGGGGTGTGTCTTGGAAACCATGCAGCAGCTCTGCGAGTTGCTGTGGTCCCTGTGTGGCTGAGGCCGTGGGGCAAGTGGAGGGCCCATGTGGCCGGGAAGTGCTGGGCTAGGGCAGGTGCAGACAGGCTCCCAGCACAGCCTCCAGCCCTGTAGCCCTGCCGCTGCTTCCCAGGTAGAGGCCCTGGGTGGTGCTGACTTCCTCTTGCTCAGGAGTCAGCATGAGCTGGTGCGCTTCTGCTGTCCTGAGGCGCTGACCGTGGAAAGGCGCCCATGGAACATCCGTGGGTGTTTCACACCAGCGTCCTTCCCACCCTGCGTTCCTCCTGGATGGACTCTCCTGAGCTCTTTTTGCAGGCCTAGGTACATGGTGAAAGGCACAAGTGGCACGATCGCAGCACAGACGCGGTGTGTCCCCACGATCACGCTCCACAGTGTTGGGGAGCACGGTGGCTGTGCTGTCTGTAAACACCTGTGTGAGGTGGCGCTGCCATCTGATGTGCATGGCATAAAACCATCCTTCAGGCCTCCGTGTCTCTGGGCTCCTTCTCTGACTGAATGCACCATCATTTTGTTGAAAACCGCAATCCAAATGCCCAATGAAATCTTTCATTAAGATGCTTAAATTGGAAAATGACAGCAATCATGAAAACAAAGCCTGCAGCCCAGGCAGGTATGAGCTCATGTTGCACGCTGATGGGGATCGAGTGTTTTGAGAGTGGAGTCTTCTGCTCTGCCCCCAGGGTCCGTCCCACCTGCACTGGGGCAGGAAGACTGTGCCCCAGCCCAGCCCCAGCACCAAAAACGATGCCTGAGGAGTCCAGGTGAGTCACCCATGGGGAATTGCAGGCCACGTGGGTGATGCTGCTGGAAGACTGCACAGAGGAGACAGGCTCTAGACTGCCAGGCTCTGGGGAACTGGGATGTTTTGTGTTGCCTGGAGCTTCTAGGCTGTGGAGGGGCAGGGCGCATGCTGCCGTGGACTGTGTAGGGAGTGCAGGCGGCTTTGAGTCCAGAAGCAAAGTTACGGTTGCTGTGTCAGCCCCTGATAAGGTTTGGCTGTGTCCCTACCTAAATCTCAACTTGAATTGTATCTCCCAGAATTCCCATGAGTTGTGGGAGGGATCTAGGGGCAGGTAATTGCATCATGGGGAAAGATTACCATCTTTCCCACACTCTTCTCATGAAGTGAATAAGTCTCATGGGATCTGATGGGTTTATCAGGGGTTTCTGTGTTTGCATCTTCCTCCTTTTTTCTTGCCACCACCGTGTAAGAAGTGCTTTTCGCCTCCCGCCGTGATTCTGAGGCCTCCCCAGCCGTGTGGGACTGGAAGTCCAATTAAACCTGTTTTCCTTCCCAGTCTCAGGTATGTCTTTATCAGCAGCATGAAAATGGACTAACAGAGGCCCCTAGAAATTTTCCTTCTTAGGAATGCAGTTTTAAAGGGACACTAACTTGGACGGAAAAGTTTTGGAGTTTGTAATCTCCCTGTAGGTGGTAGGGCAAGGCCTGGGCCGGAATCTGGTGGTCACTTCCCCGCTGCAGAGCCAGGGGCTGCTGTGGGCTGTGCTGAGCCTCAGGTGGGGCGGGGGCACGCTTTCTGCCCAGGACTGCCCTGTGGACTCGTGGAGCTGATGCAGGCAGACGCCGTGGTAGGTGCTGGGTGAAGGGTGAGCTGTCACCCTTAAAAGGAGTAACACCCAGGCTTGTTCATCTTTTCATTGGTCCTAAGGTTATCAGTGGAAAAATGACAAATCAACTTGACTCTATTTGTATGCATTTTAGTAGAGAAACAAATAGCATGAATGAGATTTACACAGTGTGGTTAAAGAAATTGAGAATAATCAACAGGGCTTAAGGAAACAGAATCCTCTGAAGACACGAAAAGCCATGTGGCTGTCGGGTGGCGCGTGCTAGTGTGGTGTTTATTCCTGAACAGACTCTGCAGGCAGGAAGGATGCGCTTCTGGCCCTGCCACTCGCTTACCACCTTTGCGAACAGGGCCTGGGTCACAAGGGGAGGGTGCTGGTTTTCTCTGAAGCCTGAGGTTGCCTGGCTCCTTGGCTGGTTGCATTACTAATGTTGGGCAGGTGAATCTGTGAGCTTAGTTTCTTAATCCGTCGAGGAATACCACATGCCTTGTAGTGAGTAAAGGTGGTGAGGACTCAGGGACGTGGGGACGCTGCTTTTCACTCTCACAGGTGCTCCAGGGCCAGCTTCCTCCTCCGTCTCCCCTCAGGACTGCAGAGTGCAAAGGTGTTTTCTCATCGTCTCCTCCGTAGAGTTCAGGGCATTGATTCATTGTCTCTTATTGGTATGGCATACACATTGTCATCTGTCCTGTTCCCCGAGGTCCTGGTGCACCATGGAAGGATCAGACATTGGGCTGGGACCCGCCGGGGATGCTGGGGCTGCCAGGGGTGTGGGGATGTGCTGGGGGTGTGCTGGGGGGATGCCAGGGGTGCCGGGGATACCCGGGTTGTGAGGGGTGTCAGGGGGTACCTGCTGCCTTCCCTTTCTCTAACGGGCCTGGACTCCAACTCCAGCGATCCTGATGCATGAAATGGTGTTGGCCCTAGTGCCAGTGTGCCAGGGAAAGATGACATCAACCCAAACTCTTGAGAATTCACAGCTGTGTTGGAGCATTGTTCGTTTCCTTTGTTGGGAGATGCTGTAGCCGTGGAATGTACTCTTCTTCCATTATCTCTGAGGCCAAGTCATCCAGGCCAGGCTGACGAAGCTCGGCGTCCCCTGCTTCCCACAGCCGCCCGGTGTCCGCCCAGCCTGGGGAGAAGCATCCCTCCCTCTGCTTGGGGCGGCAGTCATGGCATCTAGTCCTGCTGCTGTGTGCATGCTGGGAGTGGTCTCGTTCAGACCCCACGTGTTCATTCCTTCAGAGAGCCCATGCACTCTTCAGCACAATTGGTGATGGCTGAATATTTGTTGACTGCGGCTGAACAGTCATTTTAGGTTTTGTCAGGGTCTCAGAGCCAGTGTGGTTCTCTCTGCCCATGGGATCCGATTGTCGGAAGCACTGATGCCATCTGATGTGGGGGCTGTCTGGCATGGATGCTGTCCGGCATGGATGCTGTCCGATGTGGATGCTGTCTGGTGTGGAAGCTGTCCGGTGGGGGGACTGGCGTGGAAGCTGTCTGGTATGGAAGCTGTCCAACATGGGGACTGTCTGGCATGGGGGCTGGCCAGCATGGGGGCTGGCCAGCATGGGAACTGTCGGGTGTGGGGACTGTTTCATGTAGGGGCCATCCAGCGTGGGGACTGTCCGGTGTGGGGACTGTCCGGCGTGGGGACTCTCTGGCGTGGGGACTGTCTGGTGTGGAAGCTATCTGGCTGTCTGACGTGGGGGCTCTCTGGTATGGGGACTCTTTGGTGTGGAAGCTGGCCGGCTGTCCGACGTGGGGACTCTGGCGTGGGGGCTATCTGGCGTGTTTGTTGCACTTGTCTCGAGGATTCCTTCCATGAGCGTCATTCCCCACTTTCACTGTTCTGGTCCAAGCACATCTGTCTCACCTACCTTGGAAATGACAGCTTTCCCTCCAAGGATAATTTCCTTTGTCATCCCACGGAGTCGCTGCTGGGGTAGAGAGGCTGGGCACGGCGGGCACCTCTCACCTCGTGGGGGCACTGGCCGGCACTCAGACCCTGTCTCGCTGCACAGAGAGCTCACCTGCGTGGGCACCCGTGGTGGATCCTGTGCCTCCCACATATTCCAGGTGGAGCAAGGACCTCGCTTGCCCCATCTCCTGGCTGGCGAGTGGAAGGGCAGGAATGGGCCACCAGGGCCCAGGCTGGACTCAGTGCTCGCATCAGGCCCCAGCCCTCCGCTGTAGCCTTGAGGGAGCGTCTCAAGTCTCCCAACCAGTGGTCTCTGCATTTGAAAATAATAATAGTACCCACATCTTGCAGTTGTACTGGTGAGGTGGACCTAAAAGGAAAAGCTAGGCTAAAATAATCTACGCAGAGGGTTATTTGGGCTGTGCTTGAGGCCTGCAGCCCCGGAGCCTGGATTCAGGCTGCCCTGAACGCACGCTGATGAGCAGCACCTCCAAGTAGATTTTTGAAAGCGGAAAGTGGGTCAGGGAGGCTGATAGAAAGCTGTTTGTTGGGAATTCTCGTTGGTTTATAGAAATAGCATTGATTAGTGATTGCTGTGCATTGTTAAGCTACAGAATGTGTTGTGGTGTCTGGCATGGCATCAGCAGGTTCATTCCCAGCCACTGGAGGCTGTGATGAGTGGACATGTGGCTCCCCGGGACTAGGGAGCAGGGTGTGGTTGCGGCTCACCTGCACGTCTCCCAGGGCCACGGCAGGCCGTGATGAGTGAACACGCAACTTTCCAGGACTAGGGAGCAGGGTGTGGTTGCGGCTCACGTGCATGTCTCCCGGGGCCACAGCAGGCCGTGCTGAATGAGCACGCACTCCCTGGGAGCAGGGCACAGGGGGCAGGGTGTGGCTGCAGCTCACCTGCACGTCTCCCGGGGCCACAGCAGGCCAGGCTGAATGAGCACGCACTCCCCGGGAGCAGGGAGCAGGGGGCAGGGTGTGGCTGCAGCTCACCTGCGTGTCGCCTCTCCCGGGGCCTGGTGATGTGAAAGGGGCTCCCGTTCCTCAGACAGAAGTTCTGTTCTTTGCTCAGCAGTTGTGTTAACAGAGGAGACAATCGCAGCCACTGCTTGTACGGACCCCAGTGCACGTTGAGCTATTTGCGCACGTTGTTGGTGAAATAACATGAGACCTAGGAACTGAGGCTGTGAGGCGCAGAACCATGGGGCTAGGTGCTGAGGATGGGGCCGGGGGTGGTGGCACGTGGAAGACACCTGAGCAAGTCCCGGGGATGGAAGGAGAGCAGGTTCAGGGCTGGGAATGCAGGAGGCGCCACGTCGGAGGTTGGGGGCAGGGTCCCACTGTCAGTGTCATTGGAAAGCAGTGTCTGTTTGCTTCTGAGAGTGCCAGAGCCAGCAGCCAGCTCTGTGCATTAGGAGAAGAGAATTTGCTGGCCTGGTGGCATCCGGGCGTGTTGTCGGCAGAGCCCAGAGCTCTTGGCACCCTGCCATCCTCCCGTGTTCCCCTCATTGAAGAGCACGTGAGGCCAGTGATCGCCATGGGTGGGGTCCGCCTGGCCTCGGAGGAGCTGCCCTGTGGGTGGCACTCATGGGCCATGGCCCCTGTGGCCCCATATGCTTTTCCTGATGCGGTGACGGCCTGGTGCCTGGTGCTCGAGTTCCTCGAGCACAGCGTATTTCCCTTGGGTTGTTCGGGCAGGAGCCAGGCCCATATTTTGTGGTCTTAACAGGATTCACCAGGAACTGGCCTTCCCGGGACTGAGCTGGCATCCAGCTCACACTCAAGCTCATGTCCTCAAAGGAGGGAGGGAAACATGACGTGAAGACAGGAATCACAGCGGCAGGCAGGCCGCGACTCAGCCTCGCCCAGAGAGGTTAGCAGCATTTTTACCAAAAGGAGTCGGGAGGGCGGTCATTGCTGCGCCTGATCCCAGCTGAGTTTGGAAGGAACGCATTTGGCTTATGTGTTGATTTCTCCGCTTAGAACATGGCAGAAAATTCAGCAAGGAATTGAAGCCAGTGTCAGGTTGGGAGGGTCTGACCAGTGAATCAAGTTGCAAAATAAACTTCTGGCTGTAGTTCAAGGTGAAGTCACTCCAACGCTGTGAAGTCTCTTTTGTTTTGCTCTTGAGTGCTGTTTCAAGGGAGATCTACACGTATTCACGACTAATAGGTGGTAAGTCTTCTAATTATGGCTAGTAATGGCATTTAGCTCTTCCTTTTTATGGGGTTCTCTGTCAGCAGCCCTGCGCCTGTTGAGTGCATGTTTATTAACCTGAACTGTGACAAGCAGTGTCTCTCCTTCTTGCAGGAGCTCCTTCCCTTTACAAAGCTGAGAAAGGCGTCTGGAGCTGCAGCATGGACCAGCGAGAGCCCCTGCCTCCCACTCCTGCAGGTAACTGCACCCGGCAGGAGGCCCTGTGGTTTAGGGCTCGCTGCTGCTCTCATCAAGGGATGGGGTGCTTTTGGAACTGCTGAATTGCTGGTCACTGGGGTATGGGGTGGAGTGAGAGTGTGGGAGAAAGAGAAGCCTCCCATGTGAGCCTGGGTGCCCCTACCCCTGCCTTCCCACGGGGGCATCGGGGTGAACTCTTGGGTTCCTCACAGGTGCTGCTGTTTTGCTCGAGGGGACTTGTCATCAGCATCTGACATTCCCTTAAGATTCACCTTAGCTGGATGCAGCGGGAAGTGGAGTGGGAGGGTTGTTAGAGGCCGGAGCCTTTCTAGAGTGAGAGGCCCGGTTCAGACCTAAACCACAGCTCGCCCGTGGCTGGTGCTCCCAGGTTCCCAGGAAAACGGCTCAGGCAGTCTCCTTTTCTGCTTCCCTCCTCTGAGCGGCAGCTCAGGGCAAGCACAACCTCCATCACAGAGGGGCTGTGGTTTAAGATGTCTCTTCATTGTCGCCTCACCTTTAAATTGTGGCCAAAAAGACCATGCCAGGGCAGCTGGCTCATGCTCCAGCGAGCAGGGAACGTGGACCCTGACTGACGTTTCCACAGCAGGTCATCTGCAGGGCCCGGAGACCTGGCCTGTGTCCTCCCAGGCCTGCTGGAGCACACGGTGCCCATGGGCCTGGTGTCCTTTGCAGATATGCGAGGGCGATGAAGCCCTGGAGGTCAGGGAATGAACTGGGTGGGCGCCAGGCCACTCGACGCTGCAGGTGTGGGTCTTGGGAGATGCTGGTATTTGATCGTCTGTGCTCTGCCCACTACCTGGACATTCTGGGCCCTCAGAGGTTGTAGCTGGATCAAAAAAGAAGCAGCCTGGGGGTCAGGCTGTTCATAAGCAAATCAGTCACCAGCGCCTTGTAGATGACAGAGATGGGAGAATCCAGGGGTGAGCTGTGGGCACCCCAGAAATAGCCAGTGATGCTGCATAGGCCAGAAGGGACGCCCGTTGTGTTGCTGGAGGTCTGTGGTGGGGAGCCAGGCCTGGAAGTCCATCTCTTGGTGTTCTCTGGAGCCGTGAGCCCGGGGATACAAGACCTGGTATCGAGAACCTGGGGCCATGGCCCACTGCTCCTCTTCTGGGGGTGGCGTCTGCCGGTGTCCTCGCCTCTTTGTAGCCATGGTGCGTATTCTCGCCATAGGTTCGCTCACATGGGGATTGCTGGCGTTCGGGCTCTGCTGGACCAGGTTTTTTAAATTGAAAATGAGGCTAGGCATGGTAGCTCACACCTGTAATGCCAGCACTTTGGGAGACTGAGCTAGGTGAATTGCTTGAGCCCAGGAGTTTGAGACCGGCCTAGGCAACATGGTTAGACCCCATCTCTGCAAAAATAATAATATGATAGTAATAATTAGTTGGGCATGATGGTGCATGCCTGTAGTCCAGCTACTTGTGAGGCTGAGACAGGAGGATCACTTGAGCAGGGGAAGTTGAGGCTGCAGTGACCTGAGATCGTGCCACTGAACTCCAGCCTGGGTGATAGGAGTGAGTCCCTGTCTTAAAAAAAAAAAGGTAGAAAATGAGGCAGAGAGCAAAATCTTTTATTGCTTTTCATTCCTATCAAATGAGAGGATGCCCCAACAAAGCAGGGGCAGTGGGCGTCTTCCTGCGGCCTCGCTCTCTGCGGGACCCTTCGGGCGGCCAGCCCTCCAGAGGCCGCCTCCTGCCTCCTTGCTTTCTTTTTGGCATTTCGTGGAAATGAGAGGTTGTCTCGGATAGTTTTCTTTTTTAAGGGGCGGGGCACCAGATCCACGTGCTTTTCTGTTGCCTCCGCTCCTTCCCACATGCATGTAAGATGAGAAAACATTAATATGGTGCCTTGACATGCTCAGGAGGCAGGGACAGTTGCTAGGAAAAGTTAAGAATAAAAGAAAGGCAGGGAGCTCTCTCTGCAGGTACGTATCTAGGAGTGTGGAGGACATAGGGCCCATTCACAATCCGTGGCAGATGGATGCTGCCTTTCACCCTGATTTGCCTACTATTTCAAAGAAGGTGGAAACCCAATTTTCTTGTTAAGTGTATCCCTGGCATTTGCTGACGGCATCATCAGTGCTGGCCAGTGCCTGACATCCTGAAGAGCTCTGCCTAGTGGTCTACCACCTGGATTGGATGAAATGCCCATCCACCCACAGTCTTCACCCTCAGAACTGGCTTGTGGAAGGTCCCTGGCCCCAGAGGACTCCACCTTGGTAGTTGTGCTAGTTAGAGGTACAGCTTCTGATAGAGGCAGTACTGGGGGAGCCCAGGGTCCCCAGCAGCTGGTGCTGCTCCCTGCAGCAGGTCACACCTCTCCTGGGGCTGGGAGTGTCTCCACGGCCCCTCCCTCTGCCCAGATTTCGACCTTGGGGAGAGTGTGCAGGCTCACACCATCTGGGTGCAGCTGGACTGACCAGGCCATCCTTGGGCCAAGGCCTCTGGATCCAGTCTCAGGGCTGGTCACTAACTCCATGCTGCAGGAACGTGGAGATTGCCACCGTTTGCCGCTGTTAACCGTTCACCCGGGTGGAGGATGTCCTCGGGAGACCCTGGCAGGACCCGGGAACCTGGCAGGTGCGGAGGAGCTGCCGAAGCCTCTGTCAGGTTGGAAGTCAGGCTCCCTGCCTTTGCTGACTGGCCTACGTGACCTTGGACTTTGATACAGAAAGCCACGATTTAATGACATGCTCTGGCTCAAACACTGTGAGAACAGTACTAATGTGAGTGTCTAGCCATTAACTTCTATGGCAAACAGACATAGGGATAATGGCCTGGTGTCTTTTCTGAGGATTCAGTGATACTTTAATTATGATTTCCCCCATTATTAAGTAAACTGTCTGCTTAAAAATGCCCTTGAAGATCCAGATATGGCAGGAAATTACCTGGGACCTCACTTCTTCTGCGCTCTTATGCAGTTAGTGCTGGTACTTTAGATCATCGTGTTTCTGTTTTTCCCCGTATTTCTTTTCTACATAATTGTAGTCATTGAATATAGATTTTTAACTTTTTTTTTTTTTGAGACGGAGTCTTGCTCTGTTGTCCACACTGCAGTGAAGTGCTGCCATCTCAGTTTGAGAGGCAGTTTCTGCACTAGGAAAGATTTCAAGCTCTGCTGCCCAGTGGCTAGGATTCAAATGTGGACTCTGAGGTGTGTGAGCTGATGACAGAAACAGCCTTCAATTTCCATCATTCCTGGAAAAAACAGAACCCCTCTCATAAGTTTGGTGAGGATTTGACAAGTTAACATCTATAAAGTACTTAGACCTGGCAGGTAAGCACTTAGCAAATCCACTCGGAAGATGATCTGGGATTTTTCAGAAGGCAAAACAAGTCACACTGTCAGCTAGAGCCTTTCTCTAATTAGTAGCAAAATTCCAATGCAAATTATGTTAGGAAAAAAGAAATCAATACAATTGCCATGTTAATGTTGCTTCCCAAAAAATCACTTACCACATGCCTGATAACTTCCATAATGAGCTCAGACAGAAGCCAGTACCCAGACTGGCATCATTTCTGGGGGCAGCACTGTTTGTTTCTGGGGGATGCCTCCTTCAGCACAAGCAGCTATAAACCCCAGTGACACCCAGAGCCAAGAAGTGATTATGAATAGCCTCTTGTGGACGAAGCTGTGTGCAGCCCAGTGCTTTTTAAAGGACTTTTCTTTAAACAATAGACTTAAGAAACAAACAGCCCTCATTTGAAATTGGAGAAAATCAAATCCTGAGTTAAACTTCCATATTAGAATCAAATACGGTCTTAAAATCTCCAGGAAAAGTAATGCTTAGCTTTTGTCTCTGAACTTGAAAATGAGTATGACTTTAGCCTTTTCCTCAGTGTGGTAATCCATTGCATGTCTAAAAGTTCTTCATGGATCTGGAACAGTCAGAGGGCTGTCTGCTCACGAGGGAAGGTGGCCTGGGAATGGGCAGCCTGCTTCTCCAGGGTGGGCGGCCAGTTCTCTCCCACTCAGGTGCTGGGGCCAAGGCCACCAGGTCTTGGTAGCTTCTAGAATACATATTTTCCGAAAGAAAGCAGAAGATTTAAGTGTTCTATGCATCTTCTTTTGGACCGTGCATATGGTATTTGCCGTCTTCAGCGTCTCTGTAAAGAGACACTCTGGGTCCTCTGCTCTTGGTCCTTAACGGTGAGTGGCTTTGTATGTCCCTCAGTGGCCTTTCCCACTTACTGCAACATGGCCCGGGGAGGGGTTCTTTCCGTTCTGTGATTCCTTTCCGTAGACGAGGGATGGGGTCTCGTGGCCAGTCAGTGAAGTTTGAACCCAGCCCTCTGACTGCATCGTTGTCTCAACCACGACTCTGTGCTTCCCATTTCTCATGTAGGTTTGTCCAGGGGCTTCGGAATAACACAGCGGGATGGGAGATGTGCTGTACAGTGATGGGTGGATGGTGGTTGCTGTTGGTTGTTTATTCAGTGAATATTGAGTAAAGCTAAATTTCAGGTATTACGAATGACTTTACAATTTATAATATAAATTGGGTAATTAAAAAATTATAATGCATATTTATTGTAGAATAAAAACTAAAACATAGACAAGTCACAACAAAGAAAATACTTCACCTCTGGGAGATTAGTACTATTAAAATGTTAGTGAATATTCTTCAGTATTTTAGAAGTAGGCTTCTTTTTTTTTCCCACTTAAAGCAAACTGTTAGATCCATTAACATAGATGATAGTATCTGCATTGATAAGTTTCAAATATTAGCAATATATTTTTCCCTGGCAAACGTAGGCAGCACTAGTTTTTATATGTATAGGTTATTTAAAAGGAGAAATTAAGGTTTTTTTTGTTGATAGCTTTATTAAGATGTAATTCATATCTTAGTACCGTTCACCTATTTAAATTGTAAAGCTCAGTGCGTTTTAGTGTATTCACAAATGTGTGGCCCATCACACAGTGCTAGCACATCCTCATCACCCCCAAAGGCTACTCCTCACCCTAGACAGAGGGCGACTAAGTTTTAAACTAAATTTAGATACTTTGTTTGTACTCTTTTCCTCATTAAGAAAAGACCACTTAAAACTAAATTTGAATTAGAATAGCCAAAATCCAGAACACAGGCAGCAAATGCTGAAGAGGGTGTGGGGTGGCCTCGTGGGAAGGCAGCTTCCAAAGCTGAGCACACTCTTACCGTGTGATCCGCAGCCATGCCCCATGGTCTTTATCCAAACTTATGTCCACACAATACCTACATGCACGGGTGTCGATAGCAGCCTTATTCATAATTGCCCAAACTCAGAAGCAGCCATGATGTCCTTCAGGAGGTGAAGGGATAAACTGTGGCACATTCAGACAATGGAATATTCAGCGTTAAGAAGAAATGAGCTGTCAAGCCATGAAAAGACATGGAAGAGCCTTAAGTCCATCTTACTAAGTGAGAGAAGCCTCCTGAAAAGGCCGCAGGCCGTGTGATTCCAGTCACATGACATTTTAGAAAACACAAAACTGTGGAGACAGTAACAAGATCCTTGGTTGCAGGAGTTTGGGGAGAGAGGGATTATAGGTGGAGCACAGAGGATTTTTAGGGCCATGAAATTCCTTGATGATGGTGCATCCATGTCATTACACGCTTGTCCAAATCCATAGCGTGCACAGCACCAAGAGTGAGCCCTCACGCCAGCCACGGGCTTGAGTTAACAACGGTCCATCAGTGTTGGCTCATCAGCTGCAACAAGTGTTTCTTGCTCTCTGGCGGGGGGTGAGGGGATATTGTTGGGGTTGGCTCTCTGTGGGTTCGGGGAGTATATGAGAACTCTCTGTACCTTCTGCTCGGTTTTCTTGTGAACCTAAAACTGCTCTAAAAAGTTGTTTCAATTAAAAGTAACCAGACGACGGTGGACATGTTGGCTAATGCCTGTAATCCTAGCACTTTGGGAGGCCAAGGCAGGAGGATCACTTGAGTTCATGAGTTTGAGACCAGCCTGGGCAAGATAGTGCCGCCTTATCTCTACTAAAAATAATAAAACTTATCGGGGTGTGGTGGCTCATGCCTGTAGTCCCAGCTGCTTGGGAGGCTGAAGTGGGAGGATTGCTTGAGCCCAGGAGGTCAAGGCTGCAGTGAGCTGTGATGGCATCACTGCACTCCTACATAGGCAACAGAGCATGACTCTGTCTCAAAAAAAAAAAGTAACAACCAAACCGAAATGAACCTCTGCTTCAGACCATAGGACAACAGGAGCAAGCAGAGGGGACCCAGTAGGGGTGGGGACAGCTCACAGGTTCAGACAGGTGTTTGCCACCTTCAGAGCTCGAGATTCAGGCCTGCAAGGTCCACTGACCTAAGGTGTCTACAAACAGTGGGATTAATAAGAATTAAACACCGGGGCAAGTCAGAGCCTTGGTCACACTGACCACACCACATGCAACCTCCAGCTGTCCTGTGGGTCCCCCAGAACCTCTCCATTGTCCTGGAAAGAACCAGGGAGCAGCCCTGTTTCCGGCAGCAGCATTTTAAAGATTGGATTTTCAGGTAAGTTCCTTGCTCTTTTTTGCATATAGGCGTAAACTAAAATGGACATGGTCATATTATGTCATAATAATTAGAAGCATGCTGATTCTTAAGATTTTCTGTTTCATAACTTGTTTTACAAATGCGTGCCTTCCTTGATGAGCTTACTGACAAGTGTAAACAGTCCGGTGGTAAGAAGTCACTGCCACCGCAGCAGCCCCAGTGGCCCCGCTCCTGACGGAAACGGTCTGAGTCCTGAGGCTGAAATGGCTGCTGCTGTCGGTCAGCACTAGGGGCAGCCTGCTGAGCTGCTGGCGACCCGCAAGGGCCGGCCCCTGAGTGCAGGAGAGCCTGCGTTTTCCTGGAAAGTCCAGCTATGGCCAGAGGGTGGTGTGTCCTGGGCAGACCAGAGGAGAGGGGCAGGGGAAGAATGGTTCCCAAAACCCAAATGCCGGGTTACACTTGGGCTGGGCACTGGCGGGTCGGTACGGGCTTTGCTGCCGCCTGTGTTTCCTTCTCCGTGTCGTGGCCTTCACGTGTAGCTCTCAGAACCCGCCGTTCTGCGTGTGCAGGAGGGGCACGGAACCTCTCCCCTGCTGCGGCCCTGCCCCAGCAGCCCTTCCCTGCCTCGCTGCCTACCCAGGGCACTGTGCCCTTCCTGCCTATCTCCTGGGCTCCACAGGGACCAGCGGGCGGAGAACACTGGGCTGAGGTGTGTCCACCGAATGATGGCTACACTGCACATTCCCCACCAGTCATTTTCTTTTTTGAAACATCCACGTCGTCTCAAACTACGACACATTGTATCTCCCGAGATGCTTTCAGCAGCCCTTGAACATTTTTTCTAGTTTGCAAATTGTAGTTTTCCTCATCAGTGTTCTCATTCAGCTGAATGGCTCAGCTCTGAACCCGGGCTTTTGAGGAGTGGGAAATTCCTTCTGTGGCTGCCAGCACAAGTGTCAAGGGAACGGACCCGGCCCCAGCTCACCCGGCTCCTGCCACGGCCCTGAGGATGGCGCAGGGCCCTTTATGGTGGAAGGGGCTTAGCTGAGCTCATGACGGTGGCCTCCTGGGCTGCAGGGTGGAGGACCCCAGGCTGGCAGCTTTGGTCACAGACATTGATTCTCTCAGAGTTCTGGAGGCTAGAATGTCGGTCATAGCCTTCCTTGCCTCTTCCGGCACCCACTGGCTGTGGGCGCTCCTGGGAGTCCTGCACCTGCGCTGCCAGGTGGCTCCTCCTCCCCGTGCTGGCCTCTGCTCTCACAAAGACGCCACCATGCTGGGTTAGCCCAGCCTGCTCTAGCACACCCTCCTTAACCAGGTGCACCTGCAGTCACCTGTTTGCAGATGAGCTGACCCTTGGGATCGGGGGTGAGGACGTCAGCACAGGGATTTAGGGGCCACAGTTGAACCTGTCAGGGCTGGTGTCAGAGCTAAACTTAGGACCCCAAATGCTGGTATTTTAAAAGACATTCTGCGTTGCTCTTCACGAAAGGACCTGAGGGGCTCGGGTGGGGTCTGTGAGGCCCAGGATCCCCCAGGGCCCAAGGTAGTGTCTGGGATGAAGTGCTCAGCACATACTGCCTTGAACGCCCAGCCCCATGCTCAACTCAGACGGTGGCGCACCCTCACCACCCAATGAAGGCCCCATTGGACGTGGGTGTCAGGGAGGAGCAGCCTAGCCCCAGGTGGGCTTGCCCTCTGTCTGGGGCACCTTGGGCACATCTGTGGGTACCCACGTAGCCTGGGGTGCAGCCTCCGGTGGTTACATTGAGTGCAACTTCCCTCTTTGAGTTCTTGTAGAAGGCTATTTTTTTTTTTACTGGAATCTGTAATGCACATCTATATAACTTTGAAACTCTTTCCACCCAGTGTTTGCAGAGGACGACGGACGGCAGGTCCGCCACAGTATTGGCCAGTCTCTCGGTGACGGCAGAGATCTCTTGAATTCCAAGCCCCAAGGCGTTTCCAAGGCTCTCCAAGTCTAAACTAACAAGTTTAAACTTTTGGAGAAATTTCCGGATTGCTGTTATTTCCCTTGTGTAATATAATTCTCCTTAAAGTTTTTCTAGGGGAAAAAGTAAGTTCTTTTGGCAAAAAAAAAAAAAAGTTTGAAACTTGCTCATCTGCCCGTAATTCACTCATTCATTTGCTCACATGACGAGCGTGTCACACATTGCCGCCTACCAGGTTTTGTGCTGCACTGTGCGGGGTGGTGAGCAGAGGTGTCGGCTCCAAGAAGGCACGCTGTTCTTCTCAGGATGGTACCTGGTACACTGGAACAAACACGCACTGGTCCTGGGACTCTCACAGGTCCCCCCAGGGCTTGTGGCACAGCCCAGGAGGCGGCGTATGGGGAGGCAGTGGAGGGGCCTCAGTGTCTGCTGAGGGCCATTTCCTGAACACATGGGCTCCTGTTCACTGCCTTCCTTCCTGAAGACTTTAAGGAGAATTCCTTCTTCCTGTTTGTAATACAGTGTGAGTTCAGGTCCCAACAGCTTGTGTTTCTCCCCTTGCAGATGTTGAAGACCCTGTTTTGTACCGGACATTGTCAAGCTTCTTTAAAACAGTTTTTATAATCATTTCTAGGTATATTTTATCTAACTGTTAGAGTTCAGTGGTAGTAAAATAGAACCTCCAAAAAAGAGTTGAGAAAACAAAACTCTAATGGGATGTGTCACCATCCAGATGAATCTGAACACGCTTATGTTGCTAGGTCAAAACATACACGTTTGGGGTTGGGGGGCACGGTATTGCTCTGTCCCCCAGCCTGCAGTGCAGTGGCGCAGTCTCAGCTCATTGCGACTTCCGCCTCCTGGCTTCAAGTGATCCTCCCACCTCAGCCTTCAGAGTAGCTGGGACCACAGGTCCACACCTTCATACCAGGATAATTTTTGTACCTTTTTTTTATTTTAAGAGATGGGGTTTCGCTACGTTGTCCAGGCTGGTCTCGAATTCCTGGGCTCCAGCAATTAGCCCACCTTGGCCTCTCAAAGTGCTGGGACTACAGGTGTGAACCGCTGTGCCAAGCAATACATAAGCATTTTTACCCATCATTTTTGTCAGGGTATTTAGTTGTCATTGTTTCTCCATTATGTTTATTGGCAAACATGATTTTTTTCTCCCCAAACATAAATTCTAGGGAGATGATAGTTGCATTTGGAAAATATTCCAGAAAACAGTTTTATTTTTTGTTAAACTTTTTACTTTAAAAGGTGTTCACCATTTTATTTCAATAAACTGACTACTTAATGATATGGCAAACAAACCTTTCTGAAATGGGTATTGTTTACTGTCACTTGGGAGACAGTGAGAACTGGTTAGAAAGCACATACTTAATCAAGGTTCAAACTCTGGACATTAGTGGTTCTCCCTGCTCTTCGATTGTTTCACTTGGTTTGGCTTAAACTCAAAACTGAATTTAGAGAAGTCTTTGACCTTCTAGGAAGTGGATGTGGCTTTGGTATCTGGGCAGAGCAGAGTTCACCATCCAGAAGGACAGCAACACACACTCTTATCAGATGTTTGTTTTAAAAATAACACGTTTCTGAATCTTTTTTCTTGATTCAATTTCAGTGTTTGTTATTCTCATAATTTTAAAACTTGTGAGTGTTGGTGGAAGCAGTTTCAGAAAGCTCATGGGGCCCCCAGGTGTCATGGTCAGCTTGGGGTTCCATCTCCACCGTCCTTGCAGGGAAAGCTGGATCAAATTCACGCTGTTGCGGGCCTGGGCCCCTCTGCTTATTCGTGGTGACCTAAAAATCTGTTTCCTTCAAAAGGCGCTCTTAGAATGTACGACTAGTTTAGGAATTCAAAGGAAAGTGAAACCCCTCACATTGAAAGGTGGTTTGTAGACCATTCGAGTTCCCCGGGAGGCCCAGGTGGAGTTTGCCTGAAGACTGGCTGGAGTGGAAGTGGGTCGTGTCTGTGGGTTCCTCCTGAGCAGGGCTCCCCCTTGAATCCCCGCCAGTTCCCTTCAGAGCTGCCCGCAGCTGAGCTGGGCTGTCCTGGCCGGGCACCTCTCCCTGGGCCACAGGAGAATGTCTGTGTCTGAGGGGCTTACATCGGGCTGACCCAGGCCCTGTCCTGAGGTGCCATGTGCTTCCGTGGACTGCAGGGTGGGGCGGGCGGTAGCAGGCGGCATCCTCAGGAACGTGTGCTGGGAAGAAGTCCCGGCCCTCAGGAAAGGCTGTCAGGGGCTGGGCTCCTCTCACTCCTGGGTGTGTGTGGGGTGTCGTCCCAGCACATGGGTCTCCTCTGGAAAAAGGAGAAGTGCCTGTCTGCTCTGATGCCGAGGTGCAGTCCCAGCGTGCTGTCTCCACAGATGATGCACGCCGCAGTCACCCTGCAGGCTGCACCACCAGCTGTCAGCCCAGCTCCAAGGCGACCTATAACTCACCTCCTGCAAAATGTTTCTTATAATGCTTACTTGGAACAGTTTTTAACTATGCTCTTTAGTAATTATGGAAGTATGTATTTTAAGCTATATATTGCTGTTCATATTTGACACTGATTTTCTAACCATTAGAGATATTTAATTAAAATTTATAAATAAAAGAGGCAACATGAAGATGAAAGGAGAAGAATTCTAGGGAGAGACCTTGGGTGTCAGAAGTTATTTCTAAAATTAAAGTGTATGATACTGAATTCTCTTCCCAACCATCAGCCCAGCTGGTGATGTTCATCTGCTAGGTGCATGTATTTAAAATGAGAAAAGCTCTTTTTTTCCCCTTCCTTTTTCTTGTTTCTTTTTTTTTTGAGACAGAGTTTTGCTCTGTCACCCAGGCTGTAGTGCAATGGCACAATCTCGGCTCACTGCAACCTCAGCCTCCCGGGTTCACGCGATTCTCCTGCCTCCTACTCCCGAGTAGCTGAGATTACAGGCGCCCACCTCCACATCCAGCGAATTTTTGTATTTTTAGTAGAGACGGGGTTTCACCATGTTGGCCAGGCTGGTCTCAAACTCCTGACCTTGTGATCTGCCCTCCTCGGCCTCCCAAAGTACTGGGATTACAGGCGTGAGCCACCGCGTCTGACCTCTTGTTTTCTTTTCTGTGAGTTTTAGATCCTATTAAAAGAAAATAAAAAACAGTGACTCAGAATTCTAATGATAGATATTTTTCCCCTTAAAAAGGCTAACTAGAAGCGCAGTACAGCATAGTGGAACTTAGTCAATGTCTCTGGCTAACGTCTGTATGTATATATATATGTATTTCCTTGTTCTGGTTTTGGTTTTTCTCTTTAGAAACTGAAGCGAAATATGATACTAATAATAATGAAGAGGAAGAGGGAGAACAGTTCGATTTTGACAGTGGAGATGAAATCCCAGAAGCGGACAGACAGGCTCCCTCCAGCCCTGAGACTGGAGGTGCGCGAGCCAGTGAAGCCCCTGCACCCGCTGCTGAGTCCCCAGGTGAGTGTCCAGGAGGGTCCCCAGGAATTACCTGGGAGGGTCCTCAGGAGGGTCCCCAGGTGAGTCCCTAGGAGGATCCCCAGGTAAGTCCCCAGGTGAGTCCCCAGTAGGGTCCCCAGGCAATGTCCCAGGTGAGTCCCTGGGAGGGTTCCTGGGAGGGTCTCCAGGCGAGGCCCCAGGTGACTCCCTAGGAGGGTCCCCAGGTGAGTGCCCAGGAGGGTCCCCAGGAGGGTCCTCAGGCGAGACCCCAGGTGAGTCCTCAGGAGGGTCCCCAGGAGGGTTCCCAGGTGAGTCCCCAGGCGAGGCCCCAGTGAGTCCCCAGGCAAGTCCCTAAGTGAGTCCCTGGGAGGGTCCCCAGGTGAGTGCCAGGAGGGTCTTTGGGAGGGTCCCCAGGCAAGGCCCCAGGTGGGTCCCCAAGTGAGTTCCCTGGTGGGTTCCCAGGTGGGTCCACAGATCACCAGTGTCAGGGTCACCTGTGCCCAGCCATTGGGCTCAGTTGGGCTCACTGATTTTTCTCCCCATTGTTATTGCTTAATTGGAACATTGTAAAGAAAGGATGGTTTCTAGGAGCCAGAGAGTTAGGATTTCTTCATGATGTACCTGAAATGACTTAATTAAGATTGGCTACGTTTCTTTTCTTTGTACTGTTTTCCATAATTTTCAACCTCTTCACTCTACCCTTCTATTTTGTAGAGAAAAGGTATTGCTGTTCCCAGTAAAAATGACCTCATCATTGTATCACTAGATTAAATGAAGTATTGAGAACATTTGGGATGAAGTAGCTATAGAGGTTTATCTTTCTAAGTCTTGAGGTGGGTTGGGTGCTTTCATTCGCTGACCAGAGGGACTGTTCAGGGCAGGCCGTGGTGGGAGAGCTTGCATGCTGTTTCTTCACGTGTGGCACCCATCTCTTGGCCTGGACGGTGTTTCTTTGTGCATAGCACCCACCTCTTGGTTTTTGCATGGCGTTTCTTTGGGTACAGCACCATCCTCTCGGCCTGCACGGCGTTTCTCTGGGCACAGCACTATCCTCTCAGCCTGTATGGCATGTCTTTGTGTGCAGCACCCACCTCTCGGCCTGCACGGCATTTCTTTGTGCGCAGTACGCACCACTCGGCCTGCATGGCGTTTCTTTGTGTGCAGCACCCACCTCTTGGCCTGCACGGCGTTTCTTTGTGTGCAGCACCCGCCTCTTGACCTTCATGGTGTTTGTGTGCAGCACCCACCCTTTGGTGGGGAAGTGGCCCCTCCTCCAGCAGCTTCTCCCTGACTTAGCTCATGGGATGAGCCTCCTGCAGTGGCTAGGCTGCATCTGTCTCGCCTGTGCCCACAGGTGATGCTGGGTACCCCATGTGCGAGCACTCCCTCCAAGACCCACCTGATGATGTGGGAATGTCCAGGGGTCCTGGCGTGGGATGGAGGCTGGGAGTTCACTACCTGCTTCTGCCTGTGCTCCTGGAGGGCACACCTACCACGGCCTTGGTGATGTGTCTGCTGACAAGTCCATTCCGAATCCCCAGGAGGTGAGGACGGAGCTGGAGCAGAAACCACCCCAGTGGCAGAGCCTGCTAAGCTGGTGCTCCCGCTGAAAGTCAACCCATATTCTGTCATCGACATCACGCCATTTCAGGAGGACCAGCCACCTGCCTCGACGCCTGGCAATGAGGAAGAGAGTGTGGGTCTCCACGTGCCCTGCGGGTACTCGGTGCCTGTGCCCTGTGGCTATGCAGTGCCCTCCAACCTGCCCCTCCTGCTGCCCGCCTACTCCAGCCCTGTCATCATCCGCACCACGTCCCTGGATGAAGAAGGTACTGTTGCCCTCCTCTCCACGCCCCTGAAGTGGCCTGAGGTTCCGTAGAGTCTGGGCCTGACCTTCCCTCTGGCCTCGCCAGATCTCGCCACATCAGTAGGTGTTTGTTTACAGAGTTGGAAAATGAGCCCCCAGTTCATCTTCTTCAGTGACAGGAACACCACGGAGGAAAGGCCAGGGGGTAGCGTTTGGAAAATTTTGAAACAACATCTTGCCCCCCGTGTCTGGGATGCCTTGAACTTCACCCTGGTTTCTGATCCCCCAGTAGGTGCTCAGGAGAGCTTGTGCAGTTTTGGGCCTCGATCACTTAGTGTGCTAGATGACGATTATCGTTATGTGTGTCTCGTGTCACCCGCTGGTCCGGAAACCCCAGCTTGCTGTGGTCAGAGCTGGTGTCTCGCTGTCTTCTTGCTACAGGATGGAGGGGCAGTGGGGCTGGGAGGGGTGGTGGGGGATGGAGGGGCGTGGGGGTGTGTTGGGGGGCAGGGGTGTCGGAGGGGCAGTGGGAGTGGGTGGGGATGGTGAGAGAGGTGATGGGGGCGATGGAGGGGCTGAGGGGCAGTGGGGGATGGGTGGGAGGGGACTGGGGGGATGGAAGGGCGGTGGGGGTGGGAGGGGTGGTAGGGGTGGGAGAATTGCCTCAGGGGCTCCCTGTGTCCCACCGATGCTTTTCCTCATCTGGGAGATGCCCAGGGACCTCTGGGGGAGATTCCTAGGGACTTAAGCAGGAGTCCTCAGTGGAAGGTCGGAGCCACCTGGGGAAGCCTAAAGGGTGCAGAGTCAGCGGCTGAGGATGGGTTCCTGCAGCCAGGCCATGCTCTGAGCCAGGACTGTGGGTGCCCTCCTGGGCGCCTCGCTCACCTCCCATCTCCGTGTCCTCAGTGCTGACAGCTCCATTTCAAGTCTGCTTTCTCCTCCACTTAGTGAGGAGCCACCGCCGTGGGCTTTGGAAGGGCTTGGTTGTTGGAGCCTGTTCTCTGCTCTCCTTAACGTGGCCCTGGCATGTGTGGTCGGGCACCGGCTGTGTCTGCAGAGCCCCGGGTTTCCACTGGAAGGAGAGGTGCAGGCTGCGGCTGCCCCGACTGCAGCCCAAGAGCTGGGACCTCCTGCCCCCTGCACAGGCCCAGGCGCCAGGGCGAGGGTGAGCACAGACTGTGCCTCCGTCTTCAGAAGCCAGACTTGTCATGTCCAGAAGTGGCCAGTCAAGGCATCTCGGCCGAAGTTTTCCTTTTTTGGCCCAGATCTGTTTCTATGCTGTCTTTCCCGGGAACGTGCTGCGGGTTTCCTGGGTTGGTGAGATGTTCCTCTGATGGGAGCACACAGCCTCTGCATCCGAGAACCTGGTTTACTCCTGTGAAGGTTTCAGTGAAAGCACTCTTCCCTTTCCAGTTAATAACAGTTGAGGAAAAAAGTCCTTAAAGAAAAGTCTTGATTTTGGATTTTGGGAACTGCAGACATTTCAGGCTAGATGCCCTCCTGTGCGTTTTCCTGTTGAAGTCAGCCAGAGTCCTGGGAACTCACCAGGTCTGCGTGGTCCACGCTACTGTTCCCACTCTGTGACTGCAGAGAGTGAGGACCCCCTGGAAAGGAGGAAGTACAGAGTATGGGCTTCTTGGCTGAAGGAAAATACATTGATTTTAAAGTGATTTTCTTATTTTAAAAACATTATTTGATTATTTTAAATAATTGTACATTATTTAAAGTAATTTATTCTTTAACTTAGCATGGATTTAAGACAATTTTCTTATTTTTGTTCTGTCAACTTAGAGCCAGTAATAATGCCTTGTTCTAATAAAGTCTATTTTAAGTCCCGGTGTAGAGGAGCAGATGATTCTATGGTTGCGTTTTGATCATTGAATGAGAGACGTGAATCCAGACCACCTTCCCAAGGGGGAAAAGCGTGGATTTGCTGTCAGGCCAGGTCCCAAGCCTGGCCCACACATCCTGCCTGGCGGCACCGCAGCCTCCCTGACGCTGGTGGCCGCCTGGCTCTGCAGGGCTTCCCTGGACACACAGCCCAGCCAGGCTCCCCAGGCCCATGGTGGGAGTTTGCAGAGTGCTGCCTGGAGCTCACAGCTGGCCACCCTGGGATGGCCAGATCCAGTTATTTTTCCTACTGACTGAAACCAGCTCTGAAAAACGCCTGCAGGCAGGTCCTGCTCTTGTTTCCTCATGGGCCTCCTGCGGCCAGAAGCCTCTGGGTACACTGCTGCTTGAGCAGTTCATGTGGCTCCCTGGTGAGCGTGTCCGCCTCCTTCCGACCATGACATGACGGACCCTCAGTTTGCAGGCATCTTAATTTCCTGGAGGGAGGAGGAAAGAAGAGTTTCCTGGGATGGGGCCATGAGAAGACTCATGTGTGCTCTGGGGATGGGAGTCTGTGCTCTGCTGGCCACTCCTGTGCTCTGGAGCCCCGGTGGCAGGGACAGTTCTCGCTGTGCAGTGAGATTGCTGCCGGGCAGCCCGTGCTGCCTTTGTCCCTCTGCAGAACAGTAGTAAAAGCTTTTCGGCTCTTTGGGTATTTGTTTGAGGCAGTGTAGCAGCGAAGGAAGAGCAGGTTTTGTAGCGGGCGGATTGGATTTCAGATCTTGGCTCTGCCTCTGTCCTGACACCTGGCCCTCAGGAAGATAGCCTGGAACACTGAACCAGCAAGTCCTGTGGGATTCGCAGTGCTGCCCCCCACAGAGCCCACCCCGGGCCCTCAGGAAGGTGGTCTGCAACACTGAACCAGCAAGTCCTGTGGGATTCACAGCGCTGTCCCCCACAGAGCCCACCCTGGGCCCTCAGGAAGATAGCCTGGAACACTGAACCAGCGAGGCCTGTGGGATTCACAGCGCTGCCTGCAGAGCCCACTCTGGGTGCCTTGTGGCTGTTGCTAGTCGGCATCCAGCTGTGTGGCGGCACCCGTTGTGACCGGGGGCCTGTTTTCATGGATGAGATCTCCAAGCAGGCAGGAGGAAATAGCCAGTCAGGCCAGACAGTGCGTGTTTGTGCATGGAGGGGTGTGAGTGTGTGTGAGTAAAAGCTAGTGTCACATGTTGCAAGCTTAACTACTCCTCCCCTGAATGTCTTTTGAGGGTGGCAGGTGGACGCCCCGTCAGGCAGGTCACAGCTGTGGCTCCTATGGACGTGCAGAATGGGAGAGAACATCCCATTTCTTTCTAACTCTAGCCTGATGCATTTGAGCGCCGGTGTGATTTATTTCCGGCTGTTTCATAAGCCCTCGGTAGATCACATTTTATTAGATTCCTATCTCGAATACATTTTATCTAAGAGCTAAAAATTTTAAAATGTATTAATCATCCTTCTGCTAAGATAAGCCTCTGATTGATAAGAAAGCAAAGTGTGAAATCATTTTTAAGGGTAAGAACATCAACTTCATAAGCATCTTTGTCAGGCATAAAGCAGCATCACTTACTTGCTTTCCCAGCAGAAACACCGGAAGTCACAGAAGATCGCCAGCTCAATTCTCCGAGTTCTGAGGAGCCTCCAAACAGGTATCTGCATCCGTGTTCCCATGCGTGCTGAATTCCTGCCTTTCTACTGAGAAGCTGGACGCGGGGATCCTGACCTACATCCCTGCCCGCCATCCTCAGCTCTGCCGGGGTGGGGGCTTGTCCCGGCCCCATCTCCTGCCTCAGGTCCCTCGCAGGCGAGTGTCCCCTGGACACACAGGGTCAGGAAGAGTGGAGTGGGGTCTGAGAACTGGGTCTTACTTCAGGCGTCCAGCTGTGTCAGCCAGGCTTGGCCCTTGTCCTCCACCCTGCTATTGCTTTCCCTCATTTCCTTTCTCCTTTCTGTCACAAAGGCGGCCTTTGAGGGGGAAAGTGTCCCCTGTGAAATCCCCTGCAGGCGGGTGGGGTCTCTGCGGAGCAGCTCCCACTCGACCAGTGCTCTCTCCCCACACAAGAGGCACCGGGGTGGGCTCTGCAGGCAGCGCTGTGAATCCCACAGAGTTGTGCCACCAGGTAGGGCCAGCCAGGGTTCTCCATTAGAAATTGCAGATTTTACATAAAATTAAATATTAGTGGTGGTGAGTTATCACTGGCAGTCTAAAATGTATTGTGAAAAATGTGTCCATTGAAAATAGGAATTATTTTGAAGAAAACGAATATAAAATGTAGTGTGATGAAAACCTCAAATTATTTTCAAAAGGATGAACTTTTTCAAATGTGAAAAATTTTCTAACATTTGTGAGTAGTTTAAAATACGATGTCTATTTGCTTCAGATTTTCTTTTACCTTTCTAGGTAACTTTTTGTTTTGATATAATTTTAAACTTTAAAAGTGCAAGAATACTCCTTGTTGATGTAATAAGTTCTCAGAGTGGGGGACCACATCCTAATTCCACATGTGCACAGTGTAGCACGCAGGGCGTCCCCCAGCACCCGCGGAGCCGTCACCAGGACACAGGCTCTCTTCTCTCATCCTGAAAGGCCTGTTAGAGCTTTTGCTTGGCAAGTCGCCCTCATGGGGTACTCTTCACGGATTGTTACATGATTCCACGTGAGCGGCCCTTCCCTTAGGAGTGTTTTCCAAGGCCTTCTGTGCGCATCTCTGAGTGCTTGCCCCGCTTCCAGTCTCTGCCTTCCCAGCAGTGTCTCTGCGCTGCCACTGGGCTCATCCTTCCACAGCTCTCCGCGGGACACCGCGTGGAGAGGCCTGATCCCTGCTACGTTTCCTTTGTCAGCAGTGGTGCTCTCATGGGGCAACGCTCAGTGTGTGCAGGGAATGTGACCTCATCATCCTTCCAAGCGGAGCATTCCCACGGCTTCCCATTGCCAAGGATGACATTCCAGTCCCTGGGTGTGGGACTCTGGTGTGGCCCACGTTACCACCCACTGTAGAGAGAGCACCATCATTTATGCTGGGTGGCCTTGCATCTCTTCCTCCCACTAACTTACTCCTGGACGAGGGGAGGGCCCATTGCCTACTGGCGTCTCCACCACCCAGCGTCATGAGCAGGGCCTGAGAGGCCCTCAGAGGGGTAGCTGAAAAACTGGAAAACAGTTCAGGCCTTCTGGGGTGGGGGCCAAATCGCTCCTGTATTCCCCTCATCCCGTGTTTTGTGCTATGTGTAGGGCGAGTGTTTGGGAGTACTTATTTACAGAGATAGGAGTGAAAACTTGAACTTGGGTTGTCCTGTGATTATGAAAGTAGCTGGGAAAATATGTGATTCTCTGTATAGTAACATATATATATATATTCACACGCACACGCACACACACACAGTCTGCAGGGCGGTTGGCAGCCTAGCGACCGGGCTGTGCCTGGATATTCTGACTCTCTGGTTTGTTTTCTTTAAGTGAAGATCAAGTCGGTCGAGAGGACAGCGCACTGGCCCGCTGGGCTGCAGACCCGGCCAACACAGCCTGGATGGAGAGTAAGTCCCCTGGCCACCCACAGCCAGAATCCTCACCACGCTCCACAGACATCACTGCGGCGGGGCTGGGGCCCTGAGTCTCATGTCTCATCACATCTCAAACTCTAAAAAGATGTTCATTTACTGAAATTAGTAACATGGGCCGCCTATGCAGAAGTTTCCCGGGGGCTTCCTGAAGCTGTCACTTCTGAGACCATCGCAGCTCTCCACATGCACTGTTCCTGGTGGTTTCTTTCTAGCACAGGCTTTGTTGTTGTAGTAACAGACATGTGGGGAATAGAAACTCTCACCTGCGGCCACAGTCGGCCACTACCCAGATGCTCACCTCCGCTTCCCCGTGACTCCCAGGGAGATGTGGTGTCTGGCTCCCATTTTGAAGAGGGGGCGGGTGGGCCCCCTTTTTTTCCCATACATAATTTATTTTACATAACTTGGTGTTTTTCTTTTATTGAATCATAAATATTTAAATGGGGGGATTCCTGAATAAATCTTTTGTTAATTTACCTTTGGCAGAAACAACAGATTCCAAAACATTTAATAGAATCTCATTTATTTGTAACTTAAAAAAATTCTGTAGCATATTTTTCCAAAACAAATGTGCCTTAAACAAATGTGCTTTAAAAGCTAACTGGTAATGATTTTATTAATATCATAGCTTATTTAAGAGAATTATTAAAGGACAGACTAGACATGTATTTTTATAAAAACAATTTTTGTTCATGTGAATGATTCATGTCCAGATTTCAGAAATAGGAAACATCCTGAAGAGCATCATTTTATTTATAATATCACTCCTGGAAATTACAGCAATCTGCAGTGTAAACAGTAGGGCAAAGAATTCCAAACTGTGTTTTTATGTGCATTTAAACCTGTGGGATTGTGTACTGTCTTTGTGTGAGGAATAAAACCAATGCACTTCCAACACGTAGATCAAGCTTCTGTACGATTAAGACCAAACCTAAAGGCATTCTTTATCCCTTTAAGTTGCTGGAGCCAGCCCACTTCCAAGTGGGCAGATCTGTTGTCCCACCTGCAATTTCAAAGGCTGAAAGATTTTTAGCTAGATTTACTTGTGTTTCAATTTTTAAAGGAGAAGTAAAGATTCCTTTCCTGTTTTTGACTCTCATTATCCACTGGCTCACTAATTTCTATGTAACTGATTTATAGGATCAACTTACAAGGTAGAGCCATCTTTGTTACCTCCTGATGATGAAACTGTCTCCTGGAAGTTTTCTGGTTTTAATTATGACTTTCTCAAAACAAAGATCTAAGTGTAATTAGATGATTCTGCTGGGTGGCTGTTAAAGCAGGATCATTACAGGATTAAATTATTGTCTTGGCTGTTTGCTGGCAATTTTATTTCCAAAGTAAAATTTGTCTGATTTTTTTTCTCATTACTCATCTTTGTTACCCAGATGATAGTGAGTTAGAATAACTACATTTGGAAACATGATCTCTAAACTAGCAGACCCTCAACATTATCTAAGAGGAGTAGAAATCTTTACTGTGGTTGCAGCTAGTAAATACTGTTACAAGAAAGAGCATCTGTAAATATTGGAGCTTGACAGCAGCAGCAGAGAAGGAATTTTCCTGAATTTGCATTTCCCTGGTAGTGTGGGAACAGGAGCAGCGGCTGGATGTCAGTGGAGAGTTTGGGTTTACTGATCTCATTTTCTTTCTGATGTGCCGTAGGAAGCAGTTGCCTCTATGTTTTCGACATAGTCATACGTTGTAGTTTGGATGATCTCTTGCAGGGAGGGCACCACTAGTCAATGAGCGTAACTTCGATTTAAAGGTTGTTTTATGAGGTGGATTTTCATGTGAAATGTGTAACTCTTAACAGTTATCTGAGGAAACCTCAGGCTCGTTGTTGATGCCCTCTGGGTCATCTCATACAGCATGTTTTGCACACAGAACTTCCCTCCTTTTACATGAAACGGTTCCGCTTTCGCAGAACCCCAGCGTTGCACGTGCTGCAGATTGAGAAACGCCGTCCTGTAGCTTTAGCATTTTGATACTTGCACGTGGCTACTTTTTACCTTCAGTGGCACAAAATTATGGTGTCACTGGTTGATTTGGATGGTTTTCCATTTTTTCCAGCACTGATGGGCTCTTTTTTTATTTCTGGAATTTCTGTGTGCCACGTTAGTATTTTTAGTGTAATAAAATACTACACAAAATCATGCAACAAGATCGGTCTGGAAACCGTAAAACTCCTTACTAGTGACATTTTACAGCTGGTCCACTTAAAGTGACGTCCTTCACTCCCAACAAATTATTCTACCCTAAAAATAATGCTTATGCTTTGGTAAGGTGCTTTTAACTAACTTACATCCCTTGTTGGCTACTGGTTAGGAAAAAGAACAAAAAAGTAAAAAATAAATTTAAAAAACTATCCTTATAAACCGACTTTTTGAATAATCATGACATCATTGGCGACTGTGGCCCTATAAAATTTAAATTGCACTAGGTTTACATTGGTCACTGTTTAAAGTGTTTCTCCCCATTTTTTTCCAGATCCAGAAGAAGCAATTTATGATGACGTTCCAAGGGAAAACTCAGACTCTGAACCAGGTGTGATTTTGTCTGGAATTGATTTGAGGAGATTCAGCTCAGCAGCCTTTCCCTCTGGATGCAGAAGTGACTATTTAGTGGATGGCCCCGTCGCTTTCTGTGTTCATGTTTTGTATGTTGCTTCTAGAATGGCTTATTGATGTGTGCTGGAATACTGGTGTTTGTGGACCTGTGTGTATATGTTTATAACACTCGAAATAGAGCACTTATCTGACTCATCCCAAGCAAGCAGAGGAGTTAAATATACGGAAAATGTCAGCAAAGAGGTAGGAAACACGGAGGCTGAGAAGCAGCACCGTATATCGAATAAATGCCGTCAATGAGAAAATATAGAGAATCAGGCAAAGGTAATATTCAAAGAAAGAACACTGAGGATTCTCTACAATTGAAGAAAAACATGTACTCTCAGATTTTAGAAATACGGATTCAAAGCAAGATGAATTATACATTGATCCATACCTAGGCCCATACAATGCAGACCACAGAGCACCAAGCCCACGGTGAATCTGCTCAGAGCAACTAGGGAGAAAACATGGTTCCCTGCAAAGGAACCCTGATTCGACTTACCCACAGGCTAGCGGGTGGGTTCTCAAAGTGAAGAAAATGGCCCTTTTAGCCTCGACTGCCACATACAGCCAAGTGCAATCCTTTAAAAAGGGAGACAGGCAGCAAGGGGCAGAGCCGGGGAGACTCATTGCCTGTATAATCTAAGGAAATAGTTAATGTGCTGCAGGGAAGAACACACTGAACCAAGAAGGACGTAATGGGAGGCAGGAAGGAGTGGGGAGCCGGGAAGTGACGGACATGTGGAAAGTCGCTACCGCACTGTTCAGGACAGCACTGAGAGCGCTGGTTGAGTTTCAGGAGTTTCAGATGGAGCCAAACGCCCACCAGAGCCGACTGTAGGGGAGGGCAATTTTTCAGGGAGAGGATATGGTGACCGATTTTTTTTTTTTTTTTGCTATGATCGGTCAAGTTGGCATTTTATAGGTAACTGCTAAGAGAATAGGATTAGATTATTGAACTTTGAAACCAGTAGAGCAAATCCCAATCTTGTAAAGTCAAGAAAATATAAAATAAGAAAACTTTGCAAATCACATGCAAAAAGACTGTAAAATAAGCACAAACATTTGGTATGCATGGTAAATTGGATCCAATGGCCAGTAAAAGAAACCGTCAGATTGGATAAAATAGCAAAGCTAGGCATACATTCTTATGAGGCATACATAAAAGAGGAAATTTGTAAGTAAATAGATGGAAAAAGAAATACAATGCAAATTCTAACCAAAGTATTGTCCGTATAAATATATTAAACGTTAAGCCATAAAGCAAGGAATAATTCACAAGGAAGATATATAACAGTTCTAAACTCTTATGGAACTAACAGCATAGCCTTAAAACATATAAGCAAAATATAACAAAATATGACAAGGCTTAATTAGAAGTACGTAAATACACTATCAGGGTGAGAGATTTTAAGAAAATTCTCTCTGCTATTGATGGATCCTGGAGGTAAAATCAGAACCAGCCGGGTGTGGTTGCTCACGCCTGTAATTCCAACACTTTGGGAGGCTGAGGCCGGTGGATCACTTGAGGTCAGGAGTTCAAGACCAGCCTGGCCAACATGGTAAAACCCTGTCTGTACTAAAAATACAAAAATCACCCAGGTGTGGTGGCATGCGCCTATAATCCCAGTTCCTTGGGAGGCTGAGGCAGGAGAGTCACTTGAACCCAGGAGGCAGAGGTTGCAATGAGCTGAGATTGCACCATTGTACTCTAGCCTGGGAAACAAAAGCGAAAGTCTGTCTCAAAAAAAAAAAAAAATCAGTAAACCATAAAACACTAGAACAACAACGTAGTGTGATAGAGTTGAAGGTCATGTACACAACCTTCAAGCAAGTAGTTCCAGAATGTGTATGCATGTTTATATAAAGGAAGATTTTTCTTCATGGGAAGTTCTCTATGGCTGATGGATGCCTGTAGCCAGGTGGTCCTCAGGGTACTGATGGGGTAGGGGCATTTGTGAGAAACGTTTAAAGCGCTTTTCCCCAGCCTCCCTGGCACTGCCTGGGTGGTGGAGGCTCAGCACAGTGCCTTCCGTGGAGCACGCCCGGGGCTCCGCATGACAGCACCCTCCGTAAAGCACGCCCGGGGCTCTGTAGGGTCCTCAGCACGGTGCAGACTTGTCTCCACCCCCAGCTCTAGACGTTTCGGTAAAATCACAAACAGGCATACAACAGCCCCCATGGAATTCTAAAGTCTTCATTTCCTTTTGGAATTTATGCACTTAGATGAAATGATTTATGATGATGTTGAGAATGGTGATGAAGGTGGAAACAGCTCTTTGGAGTATGGCTGGAGTTCGAGTGAATTTGAAAGTTACGAAGAGCAGAGTGACTCGGAATGCAAGAATGGGATTCCCAGGTCCTTCCTGCGCAGCAATCACAAAAAGCAAGTACGTGCTCCTTGCGCGCGTGAGGGACAGGGCTGTCGCATTCACATGCTGGGGGGCTGTGAAAACGGCTGTGATCCGCCTAGTGCTTAATAGTGATTTGTTAAGATGCTGATATGTAATTTGGGGAAAGCATAAAGTATTGCCAAAGGAGAAGATGTCTAGTTTCATGTAGGGAGTACCGTCCTAGAAGGATTTGGAAATTAAACTTCTGTAAATCACTTAAAAGGTCTTAAGTGAGCTCACTACCTTGAATGCTTTAAGAAAGTAGTTATTCTCTGACTTACTTGTGTTTTAATGCATTATGTGCTTTGCACGTAGCAGCGTTTGTGCATTGTTAACTGCAGAACACTGAATAGATGGCAGGATTCCCTGAGACGGGGCACAGCTGCACTTTGCTTTAAGTGAGGTTTTGAACCTCAGCATGTTTAGCATGCTAAAGGAAGGTGTAAAAATTGAAGATGTTAAGGGACGAAAGCTTCTAAGCTGCCCTGTGACAGCTTTTCTTTTTGATATGGAGTCTTGCTCTGTCTCCCAGGCTGGAGTGCAGTGGTGTGATCTCAGTCCACTGCAGTCTCTGCCTCCTGGGTTTAAGTGATTCTCCTGCTTCCACCTCCCAAGTAGCTGGGATTACAGGTACCCGCCACGACACCCAGCTGATTTTTGTACTTTTAGGAGAGACGGGGTTTCACCATGTTGGCCAGGCTGGTCTCGAACTCCTGACCTCAGGTGATCTGCCCACCTCGGTCTCCCAAAGTGCTGGGATTACAGGAGTAAGCCACCATGCCCAGCCTGATGATCCTTTCTTAAAGGGAATTTTTATTCCCTTTTTTTTTGTGGAAAAGTCTTGAGGTTAGGGTGCAAGATGGAACGTCAGAGCTATCAGGTGTGAATTCTGGAATTCGGCGTTGTGAAGCATGGAACCTGGGAACTGTTCCGCTGAGGCACACCCCAGGTCTTGGTGGTGCCTGCTGTGCCCCATGTTTTTTGTTAGAGTTTTTCCTGACTCTTTGCAAAAGGATAGATTTGTGCTCATAAGGATAGATTTGTGCTCATTGACAGTGATGTCTGTGTACTTTCTGTGTGAGGCTGAGATGGAAGCCACATGCAGTCCTTGTCTGAGGCTGGCCAGTCCTGTGTTACTGATACAGATGGTGACTGGATGCCACCATAGTGACAGTTGGTGATAACCGGTTTTATCCTGCCTGTCTCCTAGTAACACTTAGTAAGCAGAGATTTCATTCCTGGACATAGCTGCCACATCCCTTTGGTTTACAAGTGATTATGGGTTGCCTACAATTCTCATATCCTGTGAACCTGCTTTGTAAAACTCAAGGAGAATCCACCAGTTCATGGCAGTCAGCTCACCTCCCCAGTATCATTCACAAGTTCTTCCAGAAGCTTGGATCTTTTCTGTCACCATCATTACTACAACTGCAATGTAAACAACTAGTGAAACTGCAATTGTACTTTTTTTGTTGTTGTTTATTTTTTTTGAGATGACATCTGGCTCTGTCACCCAGGCTGGAGTGCAGTGGTGGTGCACTCCACTTGGCTCACTGCAACCTCTACCTCCCGGGTTCAAGCAATTCTCCTGCTTCAGACTCCCAAGTACCTGGGACTACAGGTGTGCGCCACCGCGCCCAACTAATTTTTGTATTTTTAGTAGAGATGGGGTTTCACCATGTTGGCCAGGCTTATGTCGAACTCCTGACCTCGTGATCCACCCACCTCAGCCTCCCAAACTGCTGGGATTACAGGCACGAGCCACCGCACCCAGCCTGCAATTGTAGTTTTTAACAGAGCTGATAACTAAGATATTTAGCTTACTGTAGGTGAGTCAGATACTTGATTTAAACTGAGATTTAAGAAGAATGCTGGGCTCTGATGTCACAGGTGGAGGCTCGGTGTGTGCCTTGGAGTGTGGGTTAAATGCTCTTTGGTTTTGCTTTTGGGCTGTGGACAGAGGGCCCGGCCACTGAGGAGCTCAGAGTAATATTAGTAGCCATTCCTTGGTAGTAACTCAGGAGACCCTGACCTTGCCTTGGAGCAGACCTATATCCCAGAGGAGCGCCTGACTGCCCAGGCAGTGTCAATGGCTCAGCAGCCCTCCCTGCTGGGAGAAGGAGCCAGGGAAAGGCAGCACGCAGTGGGTTTGTGGTGCAGGATGACAACCCAGAAGCGCTGGGCTCTGCATTTCCAGCCTTTCCTGCGCCTCCATGTTGCCAGGACAGTGGCCTGGACTGTGGGTGGGAATAGCATGTGGGGTGCAGACAGGGCACCTGTGGGTTATGCCTGTCCAGGATGGAAGTGCTGCAGGCAGTACCAACTTTTCTAGTTTAAACCATCACAATTTAAAAACGACCAAAATAAAACTCTATGTTCAGAAATCATTTCAAAAAGTCTTGAATTTTTATTAAAAACTTCCTAAAGTGTCTGTGACATGAGGAGTGCCCCCAGAGGAGCAGTGGCGCCTCAGCCGTGTGCATCTGAAGTGTCTGTGACCACACGGAGAAGGATCCGGGGGGCCCAGTCCATCAGTTCGAGAGAAAGTGAACTCAGGTTGGAGACTGTTGAAAATCCATGCTGCTATCCTCAAAATGTGTCACCTTCAGTATAGCTTAAATACAAGTATCTTTTGTTTGGATGCTGACATAAAAGAAGAATTTTATGTATATTTTATACATTGGATAATTTTGATTCCACCACAATGTATGCGAATGATTTCACAGATATTTTGTATGCGTGCATTTGCTCCTGTCTGGCATGGAGAAGATGCCAGTCTGGTGTCTGGATAGTGTCTGTCTTTTGATGCCATGTTTAACTCATTTCTGTATTTATCTCCTTTTTTTTTTTTTTTTTTTTTTTTTTTTTTTATAAAGGGTCAAAAAATTTAACCAAGCAAAAATTTCCGTGGCACCAAAACGGCAAAATGAATTAACC
>CAUYLG010078947.1:0-11663 GCA_963573385.1 Cacajao melanocephalus | reverse complement strand
TGGCTGCTTGTTTGTTATTTTCATCCCTTATTTCTTCCTGTCTCCATTGTTAAGCACAATTATTGGCATAAAAGAGGTTTTTAATACCCATTTTTAGACTGCATTCTAGCCTGGGCAATAGAACAAGAATCTCGTTCTTTCTCCTTCTTTCTCTTTCTTTCTTTCATTTTTTTTTTCTGTCTTTCACTCTTTATTTCTTTTTCTTTCTTTCAAATAAATAAATAAATAAATAAATAAATAAATAAAATCACTTGGGCTGGGTGAGGTGGCTCACACCTGTAATCTCAGCACTTTGGGAGGCCGAGGTAGACAGATCACGAGGTCAGGAGTATGAGGCCAGCCTAACCAACATGGTGAAACCCCATCTCCACTAAAATTACAAAAATTAACCAGGTATGGTGGTGCATGCCTGTAATCCCAGCTACTCAGGAGGCTGAGGCAGGAGAATCACTTGAACCCAGGAGGCAGAGGTTGCAGTGAGCCAAGATCACACTACTATACTCCAGCCTGGACAGCAGAGCGAGACTCCATCTCTAAATAATAAATAAATAAATAAATAAATAAATAAATAAATAACTTACTCAAAGAAGGTACTAATTCTTAAAATCTAAAATTACTTCCAGCATCTCCTCAAACTTTCCTTTTATAAGATCATTCTGCCTATAAGTTCAAAATTTCGGTTAAACTTTTACTACCAAAAATAATTCTACATAATTTTGGTTATAAAGGTAACACCTGGTCAATAGAAGTTATTCTGTTTACTTACGGAGCTTGAGTGCGGGTAGTATATTCTTTGAACTCACTATCATGAATAGTGAAATAAGGTCGGAAATCACTGAAGTACTTTAACGGAGAAATACAGCTGTGGAGCAGAAAGAACATGTAAAACAAAGGACACAAAAATTAAAGGTCCTAATCCATAACTAGATAACATCTATACAAATAGTATATTCACAAAGGGATACTTTGTTTATTTCAATAAACGGTAAACTCATTTCACAGAATTAGAAATATATATGCGTGTGTGCGTGCGTGTGTGTGTGTGTGTGTGTGTAATGTGAAATGGCATACTGAAAGAACACACTGCGTCTGGGGCAGAAGACGGGGTGAAATTCTGGCTCTACCATTCACTAGCTATGTGCCTTTGACTCTACACTGATCATTCATACAAGTTATATTTATCAAGGGACAACTTCATGTAATGAAATCAATGTGCCTGTCACTCAGAACAACAGAAGCATGGTTCGAGCCCTTATGGAACCTGAATCAATTTTCTCATCCATAAAATGGTGCTATAATAAGCACTACCTCCTGATAGGGCTGTTGCGTGGATCAATGCAATAATGGGTGGGGAAACATACGACAGATGGGAAGTGCTGCAAATATCACCAACAGGTTCAGTACTGCAGCATCAAAAAAAAAAAAAAGTCAAAAATAGTAACCAAATATACTCACTTAACAAGTGCCAATACAGTCTCTGATGATTCCGATGGTGATGGTGCCATAACCACAAGGGGCTCCCCCAACAGCACCAGCTCCCAGAGCATCTGACTATGAAGGAAAACTGGGCAGAAACACCTGAAAGGTGATGCACAGTAGAAATTTTTAATATAGCCAATCCTGTTTTTTTTAACTGAACAAATGGCTCCAGATTTTTTTTATTGAACAAATAGCCAATCCTGTTTTTAAAATTCCTACATAATCTTTCTAAAAACTCCACACTGATATAAATTCTTCCTGCTATTTGTATCTTGATCTAATACACAAATTCATTTAGAAGATAGTGATATATAGAGACATTAAGTCCCTTTTATTCACATAAAAATATCTATCAATGACTCATTCTAATTTTTACAAAATTAAATGTAATATACTGACACAAAGAATAACTGACAAACAATAAAAGCATATGAATCTTAAATTGTTGTACCAGGCCAGGCGTGGTGGGTCATGCCTATAATTCCAGCACTTTGGGAGGCCGAGGTGGATGGATCACGAGGTCAAGAGATCGAGACCATCCTGGTCAACATGGTGAAACCCCGTCTCTACTAAAAATACAAAAATTAGCTGGGCATGGTGGCTTGCGCCTGTAGTCCCAGCTTCTCAGGAGGCTGAGGCAGGAGAATTGCTTGAACCCAGGAAGCGGAGGTTGTGGTGAGCCAAGATTGCGCCATTGCACTCCAGCCTGGGTAACAAGAGCGAAACTCCGTCTCAAAAAAAAACAAAAATTGTTGTAGTATATGATAGATAGATCTATTTTATCAATATTGCTTTCATACATTTAAATTTCAATTCTAAATATTTTTAAGGAAACAAGAAAAATTAATTTTGTTCAAGAGGCACTTATTGGATATACTTAAAAGCCAATACTTTTGACATTAAAGAATGATGACAAATCACAAGGGGGAGTGCTAATGCTGAACAAGAGCGAACCTCCTGGGCAGATCCTCCCTCTACAGAAATGCCACGTATTTTTACAGCAGCCCTGGAATTGCATGGAGGCCTGCTGGGACACAACTCTGCTAGTATGCTACTAAACCTAAGACACTTGGTAACTTTCACTTATTTAGGAATTTCCTCCTGGCTTGGTAAAATTTTTTTCTAGTAAATTGGGAGGAAAATCTTATCTATTTATGAAAAACATAACCAATCCACTCAGTTGAAAAGACACACATGCAAAGAAAAAGAAAAGAAAAAACAATTAAGTGCAAAATACGCAACAAATTATGAGATGGAAATTAGGGGAGTTAATTTTAACTATTCAAAAACAAGACAAGTGCCACAAAAGATAAAAACAAAAAACAGCTCATGGGTAAGGGAAAGGAGTTCTTCCTCTTCCCTTCCTAAACAACTCAGTCCTAAGGCAGAACATGGTAGGTATCTCTGCCACGAGGGAAAGAGAGCCACATTGGCCAGCTCTGACCACATTGGTCAGAGCTTATGTAAGGTAAGGTGGGCAACTACATCCAGGTGGTGGCCTGCTGTGGAGCTGCTGGAGCCCAAATGTGGTGAGGAATGTATACATGTGCGGGGATTATTTGGTTTGCATTCACAGAGCCCAGGAAGCACAGAGAGGTAGCCCGATGTGTAGCATCAAAGACAGAATAAGTTAAGGAGGCTGTCACAGTGTAGGACCGCTTGGCACAAGGTGTCAGAGCAGAGGAATGAGGGTATCTTCATGGAGAAGTACCCCGGAATGGGGTGTGTAAGCACATAAGCAGAGTAAGGAGGGCGTTCATGTGAGGCTTGACCTGGTGTCGAGTCAGAGCCCAAAAGAGGGGAGATGGCACCCACTTGTAGACATGGTCTTGTGGGATAAAGTTACCTGAATGAGACAGGAGGGTATCCATAGGGGGAGTCAATCCAACAAGGAGAATCAGAGAGTGAGCAGGGTAAGGAGGGTATCCATGCAGAAGGGAAGCCAGGTGTGGAATGTCAGGGCCCAGGAGGGATGAGAAAAGTATTAGCATGGAGGACAAAGTTGCAGCAGAGTCCTAGCCAGAGCAATCAGACAAGAGAAAGAAATAAAGAGCATGCGAATTGTTAACGAGGAAGTTGAACTGTCACTGCTGATGACATGATCATATACCTAGAAAACCCTAAAAACTCATCCAAAAAGCTCCTAGAACTGGTAAATGAATTCAGCAAAATTTCAGGATACAAAATTAATGTACACAAATCAGTAGCTCTCCTATACACCAATAGCAACCCAGCTGAAAATGACATCAACCTCTCTTACAATAGCTGCAGTAAATTAAATTAAATACTTAGGAATATACTTACCCAAGGAGGTCAAAGACCTCTACAAAGAAAATGACAAAACACTGCTGAAAAAAAATCATAGATGACACAAACAAATGGAAAGACACATCCTCCTACATTCATGAATGGGTAGAGTCAATATTGTGAAAATGACCATATTGCCGAAAGCAGTCTATAAATTCAAAGCAATTCCCATGAAAATACCACCATCATTCTTCACAGAACTGAAAAAACAATCCTAAAATTCATATGGAACCAAAAAAGAACCTGCATAGCCAAAGTAAGACTAAGCAAAAAGAACAAATCTGGAGGCATTATATCACCTGCCTTCAAACTATACTGTAAAGCCACAGTCACCAAAACAGCATGGTACTGGAATAAAAATAGGCATGTAGACCAATGGAACAGAACAGAGAACCCAGATATAAAGCCAAATACTTACAGTCAACTGATCTTTGACAAAGCAAACAAAAACATAAAGTGGGGAAAGGATATCCTATTTAACAAATGGTGCTGGGATAACTGGCAAGCCATATGTACAAGAATGAAACTGGATCCTCATCTCTCATCCTATATAAAAATCAACTCAAGATTATCAAATACTTAAATCTAAGACCTGAAATCATAAAAATTCTACAAGATAACACTGGAAAAACCTGTCCAGGCATTAGCTTAGGCAAAGACTTCATGACCAAGAACCCAAAAGGAAATGCAACAAAAACAAAGATAAATAGATAAGACTTCTTTTGCTTCTGTACAGCAAAAGAAATAATCAGCAGAGTAAACAGACAACTCATAAAGTAGGAGAAAATCTTCGCAATCTATACATCCAACAAAGGACTAATATTCAGAATCTATAAGGAAGTCAAATTAGCAAGAACAAAACAATTCCATCAAAAAGTGAGCCAAGGACATAAACAGACAATTCTTAAAAGAAGGTATACAAATTACCAACAAACATGAAAAAACGCTTAACAGCACTAATTATCAGGGAAATGTAAATCAAACCCACAGTTCACTAGTACCTCACTCCCGCAAGAATGGCCATAATCAAAAAATCAAAAAATAATAAATGTTAGAGTGGATGTGGTGAAAAGGGAATACTTTCACACTGTTGGTGGGAATGTAAACTAGTACAACCACTATGGAAAACAGTATGGAGATTCCTTAAGGAACTAAATGTAGATCTGCCATTTGATCCAGCAATCCCACTCCTGGGTATCAATCCAGAGGAAAAGGAGTCATTTAAAAAAAATACTTGTACATGCATGTTTACAGCAGCACAATTCACAATTGTAAAAATATGGAACCAGCCCAAATGCCCATCAATGAGTGGATAAAGAAAATGTTGTAAATACATATATAGTTGTGTAGATATATACCATGAAATACTACTCAGCCATAAAAAGGAATGAAATAATGGCATTCACAGCAACCTGGATGGAATTGGAGATTATTATTCTAAGTGAAGTAACTTAGGCATGGAAAACCAAACATCATATGTTCTCACTCGTAAGTGGGAGCTAAACTATGAGAATACAAAGGGAGAAGAATGATACAATGAACTTTGGGAACTTGGGAAAGGGAGGGAGGGGGTGAGGGATAAAAAGACTACACATTGGGTACAGTATACATTCCTTATGTGATGGGTACACGAAAATCTCAGAAATCATCACTAAAGAACTTACTCATGTAATCAAACACCATCTGTTCCCCAAAATTCTTTTGAAATAAAAAACTTTTAAAAAAAAAGTTGGAGCAGAGATGGAACATTGATTACTAACAGGGGTACTGACCCAATCAGTAAATAAAGAGTAATTTAACATATTATATATGAATGTGTATATATATATGCATTCACACACACACACACACACACACACACACACACACACACACACATTCTAGCTTTGTCCACTAGAGAGGGTCTAAAAGCAATGATATCCCAATATCAATAAGCACACCAGGTGCCCAGATGTTATCTGCAAAATCCTATTCTCTGCTAAAAAGAACCAAGGCTTTTTAGATAAATGGCTGATTCTAGGGCTGGGGAAGAGAAAATACAAGTTGATCTAGAACCCAAGAGAACAGAAAACATGTCCACACAAAGACTTATACACAAATGTTGATAACAGCATTATTCATAATAACCAAAAGTGTAAACCATCGAAATCTCCATCAAATGGTGAATAGATAGGCAAAATGTGGTGTATGCACATGGTATATATACATCTATATATGGACATATATATATATGTGTATGTACGTGTATTATATATATATATATATATATATATATAATACACGTACATACACATATATATATATATTTTTTTGACAGAGTTTTGCTCTTATTGTCCAGGCTGGAGTGCAATGAGGTGATCTTGGTTCACCACAACCTCCACTTCCTGGGTTCAAGCGATTCTCCTGCCTCAGCATCCCCAGTAGCTGGGATTACAGGCATGCACCACCATGAGTGGCTAATTTTGTATTTTTAGTAGAGATGGGGTTTCACCATGTTGGTCAAGCTGGTCTTGAACTCCTAACACCTCAGGTGATCTGCTTGCCTCAGCCTCCCAAAGTGCTAGGATTATAGGCGTAAGCCACTGTGCTTGGTTCATCCACGTGGAATATTATTCAACCATTTAAAAAATGAAGTACAGACAGTCCCCATGTTACAATGGTTCAACTTAAAATTTTCAACTTTATGATGTTGCAAAAGCAGTACGCATTCAGTATGCTCCTCAACTTATGACAGACTTACCTCCGGATAAGCCCACTGTAAACTGAAAATATCAAAAACACACTTTCAACTTATGATATTTTCAAAGTTACAATGGGTTTAACAGGACATAACCCCCTTGTAAGTCATGGAGCATCTGTACTGATTCATGATACTGCATAGATGAACCTTAAAAGCATTATGCTGGGTGAAGGAAGACAGACACAAAAAGTCACATTTGGTATGATTCTAATTAAATGTCTAAAACAACAAGTCCATAGAGGTCCATAGAGACAGAAAGTAACTTAGTAGTGGCAAGGGGCTGGGAAGAAGACGGAATGGGAAATGCTAACGGGTACGGGGCTACATTTTAAAGTGATAAAAATCTTCTGGAATTAGCAGTGATGGTTGCACAACTTTGTGAATACATTAACCAACTAGTGAATTGTACTTTAAAAGGTTCAATATTATATGGTATGAGAATTATAACTTAGTTTATTTAATTACCAAAAAAAAGAAAAAAAAAAAGATAAACCTGGAATATCTCACACCAGAAAGCAAGGAAGTATTCAAAGAATGACAGAAGCCAGTCCCTGTGGCTCAAGCCTGTAATCCCAGCACTTTGGGAGGCTGAGGCAGGTGGACCACAAGGTCAAAAGATCGAGACCATCCTGGCCAACATGGTGAAACCTTGTCTCTACTAAAAATAAAAAACTTAGCTGGGTGTGGTGGTATATGCCTGTAGTCCCAGCTACTCAGGAGGCTGAGGCAGGAGAATTGCTTGAACCCGGGAGGGGGAGGCTGCAGTGAGCCAAGATCACGCCACTGCACTCCAACCTGGCGACAGAGTGAGACTCCGTCTCAAAAAAAAAAAAAAAAAAAAATGACAGAGATATGGCAAAAACATAGAAGCCAGCCTATAGTAAGTTCTCACTCTCTAAACTGGGTACACTTTGAATATCAAAATAGATAATAATGGACTAGAATCCGTTGAATAAAGCAAGAAATCAGAGTCCAAACAAATATATAAAAATAGTGTGCTGATTTAAACTATGTCCAGGCTGCCCATGGTGGCTCATGCTTGTAACCCCAACACCTTAGGTGGTGAAGGTGTGAGGATCACTTGAAACCAGGAGTTTAAGACCAGCCTGGGTAACATAGCAAGACACCCTCTCTACAAAAATTATAAAAATAAAAATAAACAAATAAAATCTGTCTACAAATTCTTTGACACTCCTTTCAAAACATGGAGCCTAATTCTCTTGTTCTTGAGTGTGGACTGGATTAGTGGTTTGATTATAAGCAACAGAATATGGTAGAAATGACAATGTACAACTTTGAAGGCTAGGTCTTACAGGACACTGTGGCTTCAGCTTTCTCTCAGTGCCTGTTCTGGGAAAAGTTAGCTGCCATGTTGTGAGAACATTCAGGCAGCCCTATGGAGAAGTCTGTAAGGCTAGGGCTGAGACCTCCTAACAGCCACAAGGAACTGTGATCTCCAGCCAACAGCTGTGCAAGTAAGCCTTGTGGGGAAGTAGACTCTCCAGACTCATTTGTCCGATTGACTGAAACCGCAGATAACAATTGACTGCAACCACATAAAAAACTCCGAGCCAGAATCACTCACCTAAGCAGCTCCCAGATTTCCAACCCTCAGAAACTGTGTGAAATAATGTTTGCTCTTTTAAGCCTCTAAGTATTGGGGGTAATTTGTTACACATCAATAAATAACTAACATACATAGTTTCAAATGTCTTCCCCAAGAATACCTAATTACAAAAGGAAAAACAACTTATCAGTGGAGAAGTTTGGAGGACACCACATTAATCAAGCAATCAAAATGAACATCATCAATAATGAGGCAAGCTCAACTTGTGTGCCATCTCCTGACAGATGCAGAGCCTCAATCTAATCAGAAGTAAATACCAGACAATCCTAAACTGAAGATTTTCTGCAAAAAAACTGTCCTGTAATCTCCAAGAATATCAGGGTCATGAAAGTGACAGACTAAAGAACTATTCTAGATTCTAAACCAGACATTATTATAATAACTGGTAACATTTGAACTGGTCTTAGTATTAGGTGATATTAACTGATCAATGTCGATTTTACCAGTTTTGATGGTTGCATTGTATACCTGTTTGTAGGAAATAGACTCTAAAGTATTAAGGGATGATAGGGCACCAAGTCTCCAGCTTACTACCAAATGGTTGAGGAAAAAAGTCTTCTGTATTGTACTTGCCACTTTGCTGTTGGCTTGTAAAAAATAATCAAAGGAAAAATGAAAAAGGCCTACATGAAAACATCTGATCAACTGACTTTAATAGTGGGATTCCTTTAACACACCAAGTTGCAAATTACTGTCTTTCAAATATATTAATATATTATTAGCAAAGGGCACAAATAGAAGATAGGCAGTATAGTTACAAGATAAATCATTCTTTGAAAGCTTTGTATTATACTGATAATATGTTATCAAAGTAGTTTTTTTTTTTTTTGAGAGGGAGGCAAGTTTTTAATATTCAGGAAACTTATCTCCAGCTCTAACTAAAAAATAGTAGTAGTGTGCACCAAATTAACTGCAGTACAGGATTACTGAAATGAAGGTCTGTAAGGAAATCACTGGATCTTTTTCTTTTTTTAGTACCGTATTTATATTCCCATTCTGGAGTACCATGACTTTATGTTATGCTCTCACCATTAAAACAGCCATTCCTTGGGAAAACACTTAGGAATTCACTTTTAAGAAATAAATAATGGTTTCAACCTTTTGAGAAAGATATAGTATGTTATTATAATCTGAAACCCAAACCCAAAGGAAATTAACATGTGTCAAATAGCATGAGATATATTTTATGGGGTGATAGGCTTTCTCAATCTCTGAAACAAAGAAACAGCGTAACTGTTGTCTATTCAGCCAACGCTGAATAGAAAGCCAAGCAGAAAGCCAAAATAACTTGTTTCTCAAGTCACAATAGGGAGCAGGAAAGAGAAGCAGATGGTGAGAGGTGATAACCGATGTGTCTCTCATTGTACTAGGAACCAATAGCAAATATCATCAGGTAAAATGTCTCTGACTGTAAGGCAAGAAAATGTCCATTTCTTTCAACAGAAAACTGCCCTTCAATTCTAACGTCACCTCAAAAACAGAATGAGAAAACTATTTCTCTATCAAGAAAGCTGAAACCAAAAGCATGGTCCATGGAACAGACCTTAACCTAGCGAAAGGAGCCCCTACACTCAACTGTATCTCTGCCACTCAAATTCAAATGCCTTTCTAGGTCTCTCTGCTCTCAAGCTCAGTCTCGGTGTAAATATATCACCTTCAATATAACTGGTAAACTTTCATTCACACTAATAAATGTGAAATATAAGCTCTATCGACACAAAACAAAGCACACTGTCACAAATAAAGTATTAATCTAATCATTAGCCATCAAATGCTTGATATAAATACTATCACCGTGTGAGATTATTTGTCAAAATTTGGTTTTCTTATCTCTTGGGAAACAAGAATTAAAAAACAACAAACTAACTTGTCCCACTCTTAAAATATTATGTAATTCACATCCAGGAGAAGAGACACGTGCTAATCAAAGGTGTCAGTGATGGGGGTAATTAACTATAGGTTGGGCATCTCTAATGTGAGAATCTACAATCCAAAATGTTCCCAAATCCAAAAGGTCTTGAGCATTGACATGATGCCACAAGTGGAAAATTCCACACCTGACCTCATGATGAGTCAAAGTCAAAATGCAATCAAAATTTTGTTTCATGCACAAAATCATTAAAAATATTTTAAAAAGTATGTTCAGGCTATGTGTATAAGGTGTATATGAAGCGTAAGTGACCCTTGTGTTTAGACTTGAGCCCATCCCCAAGATATCTCATTATGCATATGCAAAAATCCCCAAATTAAAAAAAGTCCAAAATCCAAAACACTTCTGATCCTAAGCATTTCATATATGGAATATGCAATCTGTACCACAAAAGCTAAGATAATCAGTAACAAACAAAAAAGCGTAAGTCTCATACCCAGAAGTTCAAAAGAAAAAATGTCTGATAATTAAACTCTGTATTAATTTATGCCAATTCAGCAAATTATTCCTTAATGAGTCAAGTATTAAAACGAGAAATAGTATACATTCCTCTTAGTGCATTTTTTCTGTAATATTTGTTCATTTACTTTGGGGACACTCCCTCTTTTCATCCTAACAATGCTATAACATATAATTTTTTAAGAAAATTAATTTGTTTTAAAAGTCACATTTATTACTTGATATATTCTCAGGAGTTATGGGTAAGAAAAGTAAAATTAAAAAGTCACATTTATAATTTATGTACAGTAATTTACCCTTACCAAAGATCTAGAACAGTTTCATCACCTCACGAAATCCTCACAGCCCTTATGTAGTAGATTTCTTCCTTTAGCACCAGGTAACCACTGATCTGATTTCCGTCCCTATAGTTTTGTCTTTTCCAGAATATCATATAAATGAAATCATTCAGCAAGTATCTTCAAATATCTGGAGTTTTTCACTTAGCATAATGCTTTTGGAAGTCTTCCATATTGTTGCATGTATGAACTGTTCCTTTTCTTTTTTACTGCTGAGTAGTAGTCCATGTGCATTCATGTATTAGATTTTGTCTGTCCATTTATCAGTTGATGGACACTTTGGTTGTATATAGTTTTATACTACTATGAATAAAGCTGCTATATAAACATTTGCGTACAGGTCTTCACATAGACATGTTTTCATTTTTATTGAGTAAATATCTTAGAAATAGAGTGACAGTACTGTGCTAGGAGCAACATACAAAGCTAACCATCTTTTTGTTTTTTTAAAAACTAACCAATCTTAGAAGTAGTATTCCATGTAGCTTACAAGTCATCCAAAAAAAAAAAAAAAAAAAGGATTGGGCAGATATGGTGGCTCACACCTGCAATCCCAGCACTTTGGGAGGCCAAAGCAGGTAGATCACTTGAGGTCAGGAGTTTGAGACCAGCCTGGCCAACATGGTGAAACAGCGTCTCTAGTGAAAATACAAAAATTAGCCAGACGTGGTGGTGTGCACCTATAGGCCCAGCTACTCGGGTGGCTGAGGCAGGAGAATTGCTTGAACCTGGGAAGCGAAGGTTTCAGTGAGCCGAGACTGCAGCACTGCACTCTAGCCTGGG
>CAUYLG010078940.1:0-13235 GCA_963573385.1 Cacajao melanocephalus | reverse complement strand
GCTTTGAAACCTAATGTAAAGCTATGAAACAAGATAGTATGCTAACAGATTAAATATACAAAGACAGGCCAATGGTACAAGAATAGAGAATTAGAAATAGAACAATATAGATATTTTTAATGATTTTTGACAAGGTACTGCCGCATTTCAATGTGATGAGAAATGTCTTTACAATAATCAGTATTGGAGCAATTAGATAAATGTAGTGGTCAAAAATGAACCTTGAAACAGCCCACACAAAAATCCATTCAAGATGAATCATAAACCTATATGTAAAATCTAATATTCTAAAGCTTCTGAAAGAAAACAAGAAAATAAGTCAATGGTTTTGAGGAAAGCAATTATATCTTTTAAAGGACACGAAATGTAGTAAACATTTAAAATTTTGATAAATTAGACTTCATGAAAATAAAAATTTCTGCTCAGCAAAATAAAGAATTAAGAAGATGAACACAGGCCAGCAGCGGTGGCTCACACTTGTAATTCCAACACTTTGAGAGGCCAAGGCAGGTGGATCTTCTGAAGCCAGGAATTCAAGAGCAGCCTGGGCAACATAGTAAGACCCCATCTCTTAAAAAAAATAAATTTACATTAGCCAGGCATGGTGGCTCATGCCTACTAGTAGCTAAGTCCTATCTATTTGAGAGGCTGAGATATGAGGATCGTTTGAGCCAGGGATGTCAAGGCTACAGTGAGCCATGATTGTGCCACTGCAGTCCAGCCTGGGTGACAGCAAGACACTGTATGTATGTGGATCTGATACTAAACAGTATGCCATAAAAAATAGACCAGCACAGAGGTCCCACACTGGCCAATGAGTGACACACATGGGACAAATTTGAACTTAAGACTTTAAAAACAGAGTAGATGTTAAAACCATGATCCACAGGAGACTGGTATTAACTTGCAGTCTAAACCAAATAAGGTTGATTGCCTGTAAAAACAAAAGTAACATTCTCTAGAGGATTTGAATAAAGTTCAGGGTATCATAATGTAATATTCAAAGCAGGTAAGATACAATTAAAAATTATCCATCATAAAAACAATCAGGAAAATCTCACTCAAATGGCAAAAGATAATCAACAGACCCTGAAGTAGAGAGGACACAGGTGTTGGTATTATTTGACAATTACTTTAAGTAGTTATTATAAAAAATGGTCAAGAAGTAACGAAATAAATGGAAATATTTTAAAAGCTTTAGCAAAGAAATACTAGATATAAAGAAGAACCAAAGGAAATATTAGAACTTAAAAATAAAATAATCAAAATTTAAAACTCCGTGTAGATTTAAATAAGTTCAAAAGCAGAATGGAGATGATGGAATAAAGAATTAGTGAACCTCAAGGAAAAATGATATATTACTTATAAGAAAACAACATTTGAAAAACTTTGCTTTCTCATAAGAAACCATTTATTCCAGAGGAATTTAAATATTTTTGAAGTGTTTAAAGAACAGAATTATTGACCCAGAATTCTATATCCACCAAAAATATTTTTCAGAAATGAAAGTGAAATGAAGACATTCAAAGACAGTCTCAGCTAAGAAAAACTATAAAAATTAATTTCCAGCATATTTGTTCTAAAAGTATTACTAAATGAATTTATTTAGACAGAGAAGAAATTACACCAGAACATCAGTAATGAAGGAAGAGGAACAGAAATAATAAGTAGCTAGGTGAATATGACTGACTATACTTTTCTTCTAAGTCCTTAAAATATCTTTGAATTATGAGAGTAAAAAGTATGATATTATCTGATAAAGTTTTTGATATATGTAAATATAAGACAATTAAAACATAAAACGGGGAGGGTATGTGGATCTATATGTTTGTCAAAATTTCTACATTGTATTTGTCATGGTAAAAATTGATTCTAAGTCGACTTGAAAAAGTTAAATATATATATTGTAATCCCTATAACAAACACTAAAAATTATACAAAGAAATAGAGTAAACTATAGATTTTTTTAAATGGAATACTAAAAATAGTTTAGTGGAGTACTTAAAATTATTCAAAGGAAGATAGAAGAAGAAAACAATAAAACAAAAAAGAGGGAACAAACAAAAAATAAATCTTAAGACCGTAGACATTAATTGAAACACTAATAATTACATTAAATATAAATGATCAAACACATCATTTTAAAGACAGAGATTGTCAGAGTGACTATATTCTCTCTATAAGAAACTCACTTGAAATACAGTAAACTAGGTAGGTTAAAAGACAAAGAATGGGTATAAGTGTGTTAAGCACACACTAATGAAAAGAAAACTGGAGTGGCGATATTAATATGAGACAAATTAAACTTCAAAGCAAAGAAAATTACCAGAAATAAAGAAAGACATTACATTTTTGTGAAGGGTTCAATTTACCAAGAAGACATAAAAATCCTAAATGTATTTGTACTAAAAAGAGAGCTTTTAAAAATGAATGAAAAATCTAAAATAAACGAAAAAAATCCATGGTTATTGTTGGAAACTTCAAAACTCCTCTTTCACTAATTGATAGAATTGGAAGGCAGAAAATCAATAAAGATATAGAAAAGAAAAATGCCACTGAAAAACTGGTTTTATTTGATGTTTATAGAACATTCCAGCCAACAACAGCAGGTTATACATTCTTTTTAAGTACACGTGTAACATTTATTAAGATACATTACATAGTGGATCATAGAGCAAATCTTAACAAATTTTCAAAAACTTTAATCAAATAAAGTATGTTATCTGACTTTAAAATGTTTAAATCAGATATCAATAACAGAAAAATAAAAGGAAAAATTTTAAATATATAGAAATAAAACAACACTTCTAAACAAGCAATTGGTCAAAGAGACGATCACAAAGGAAATTTGAAAATATTTTTTGAAGTGGACAAAAAAAATACTACATATCAAATTCTATGGGATGCAGCTAACCAATGCTTAGAAGAATATCTGCAGTATTAAATGCTTATATTATATAACCCAAATAATAGATATATCACTATATGAAGTGCTTCTGTAAAGCACTATAGTCCTTTAATGAAAAAGGTGAAAGGAATTAATACTTATTGATACTTTATCTTGATCCAGACACTGTATTAAGAATTTACTCATGCTTTCTTATTTCACTATTATAATAAAGTGGAAGGTAAATATTCTCATTATATTCAGTTTACAAATGAGGAAACTGTAACAAAAAGGCTAACTTCCTCAAAGTCACACAAATCCATTGTCAAGGCTGATTCAGATGCTCCGTAAAGTAGTGGCTAAATCATTAAAACACTAAACAGAAACGCAATGCATGAATGGAGGGACGGAGAGACACACTGACAGATGAAGGAATAAATAGAAATACATGGATAAATTTTGTTTTACATGGTACAGCCATGACTCACATGTACTATATATAAATAAAACCCATGGGAGAAAACACAGTCCTTCCACTATAAAGGTATTTCCAAAATTTAGTACATCATAACCATTATCTAGAATGATTGTTAGAGCTACAGATGCTCAGCTTCCCTCTTAGGGGAGCCCAGTTACATGGGTCTATGAAGGAAAAAAGGAATCTGTGTTTTTATTAAGCTCCTCAGGTGAGTATCCCAAGACAAATGGTGGAGATGCTGTAATATCCCAAATTCCTAATAAAGACAGATGATGTAAGGAACTGCCTCAGTCTTCTGAGGGATTATTTCAGATCACATCAACATAGAAAAATGCACCAAACCCCATGCAGCAGGAATTTCATTATATAATTAACATAGCAGTACTTCATATAAATGGAGATGGATTCAGTGATCAGGGAATGAACTGCACTAGTCTGTGAATACGTGAATCACTGCCAAGGTCATGAATCAGCTAGAGGAAAGGAGAGGTCAGGATAAGGTAATCTGTTTGGGCATCTCAGGCCTGTGTGTCTGAGTCTGGGAGAAGGTCTTTGGGATACCTTTCATCATTTTATTCAAAAAATATTTTTGGAAATGTAATAACTTAAATTTTCCTGAAGCATGCATTTGGATATTTTTAGTGAGTACACAGAGTGAGCATTAAAAGAACCCAGTGAACCATCAAGAATTTGCCTTTCTTCACCCTTTGTTACTTACAGCATGAATTTTGTGGAATAATACTAATTTTGTGCCATGATGTAATCCACCCCCTGAGAGAAATTTCATCATCAAAGTTAAAATGTGGCTTAGTCACATTTTTAAAATATGGGCAAGAAGGCTCAAGAAGTATTTTAGAAACAAAGCCAAAGATTTTATATTTAACAACAAACCCAAATAATTACATGTTTCCAAATCACAAATGTCTGTATTTGTGAAAGGTCTTGGGTTCTATCCCTTGGGAATGTTGAAGGGCTGTAGACTATACCTCTTTTCTACATAACATTACACTTAAAACTACTAATTACAATAGATGCATGTTGGAAATATCAACCAAAATTTGAGGGACAAGCCATGATTATTTAATATATAAAATTAAGCTTTCAAAAGCTTAATTATTAAGACTGAATTAGTTTCATTAGCTTTATGTGAATAAAATAAAACTTTGAATACAATGATCCTGCTTCAGACTGAAAGTGTAGTATTGTTTTCAATGAAGAAAATTTGTTCTGATTAAGAAAATGAGAAGAATTAATCTGCAGCATCAAGCGATGATGAGCAACTTTTTTGCTTTATGTTCCTCAGTAAGAGTGCTGACAATGGAGAGGGTTATTCTTCACTCATGTATTAATGTTACAATTACTACAACATAGACTAGGTCCTTCAGATATACATTAACTAATTTAACAGGGTCTCATGGATTCAAAACTGATGATATGATTTCACATACTAAGAGAGAAAATAATAGATCATATCATAGCTCCTTGGAATTTGGTAGTGGCATACTTTAAATTCAGGATGATACATATTTTACATGTTTTCCAATATTTTTCCTTTTGAGCTGATAAAAGACATCATTAATCAATCATAGCTCTCTAATGCTCTGTTCAGGAAGCCACTGCCAAAATTCAAAAAAAATCCTGATAGAAGAACCCTCTTTGCTAAACCTGTTAAGAAGCTGCTTAGTTCTTTTGGAAAGAACAAAGTCCAAGGAGGAAGAGTCATGATATGGACCAACGGCAAAAGAGAAAGAATACAACCACTAGAATGTTTAACATTTTAAAGGCAGTACCAATGTTGTCAAATAGGAGAAGCAGCTGGAATTTATTCATTGCTGGTACAAGTAGACTTCTTTTCCCACTTTGGAAAACTGGCAATAAAACAAATCTATACTTCCTTTATGTTCCAACAATTCCACTCTTATGTATATACAAGAGAAATGATTGTATATGCCTAAAAACATGACCTTTACATGACTACTCAGAACAACTTTATTCATAATCGCCAAATGTACAGTTATATAAGAACAGATAAATCAATGGTAGTCTTTCATATAATAAAATATTGCATACCCCACCAAATAGACCAAACTACTTACATATATAACAACATGGATGAAATATCAAAAGATTAAATACTACTGGAATCCATTTCTATGAAGTTCAGGGAACTTCTGGGTTGGTGATAATTTTCTAAGTCTTGATCTGGATGGTGATGACATTGCTGTATTCATAAGTAAAAATTCACCAAGTTGTACAAATAAAATTATTGTACTTCATATAAGTTATTCTTCAATAGAAAATAAAATAACATAAAGAAAGACTAGGATATTTTCAGGGCTTTGAGATTACTACAGGAAGCTCAATAAAGTAACAATCTTCCCTTCCTCTTAGTTCCTTTTGTTGGCTTTTGTTGGTCACTTCTGTATCTCCTATGCAGCTGTGTTAAGGGAGTGGGCCTCTTTCTTGGAAAAAGCATTCCCTGTGTTCAGAAGTTCCAACAAGACTGTTCTGGGGCAGGAAAATGAAGGACTAAAGCAGATTTTTCAATCAGCTTCTCAAAGTACAAAAGTAGCCCAACCTAAGTAATAAGTGAAGAATACCATTTAAGCACGCATGACCAATGCTTTGATTTTTATTGGGTGTTCCTAAAGTTCCTGGAGAACTCTCTTGAGAATGTCTCAGGGATCTAGTGGGGAAAATATAAGAACAGGCAGCAACTGGTAAAGATTTAGGGATGTGGGGTTCTAATAATCTGTTTTCTTAAGCAAACACATAATCTTCTAAAGCTTTTTATTTGTTTTTTGTTGTGTGGGTTTTTTTGTTTTGTAATATTTTGGTTACAAGTAACAGAAGTATACATAACCTAATTCAAGTAAGAATGAAGATTATCAAACCAATGAAAATGAATCTCATAGAATCCAAACAACAAGTATAGCAGCACACCACAAGAAATGAAGTGGGGACTGGAAAATAAATCAGAAACAGAAGCAGAGGTGCCTTTTCTACTCCTTTCTCTTTGTGTTTTGTCTCACCATGTCCATTATTCTCCCACCATAGCGCTGCCTTGTCAGCATATGGATCTGTTGCTCAACATGACTGCACTAACATGGTTGACAACGTGGCAACGTCAACCCCTAAAGTGTGGCTTTCCATATGTAAAAAGTTTACTCTCTGTCACTGTAGGTTCAGTTAGTTAAGACCCATGAAGCCCTTTTAAGCTTTCAAGATCTGTTTGTTGGACTAATTCTCAGTGGCTTCTGAATCAAAATGCTATATTGAACACCGGATAAAATTTTACAAACTCATACAAATGCTATAAAAGCATGTCTATGTACATTTCAAAAGTATGCATACATACAAAAAACCCACACACAAATTGTTACAGCAGCTTTATTTATAATTGCCAAAAACTGAAAGGAACAAAGATGCCCTTCAGTAGGTGAATGGAAAACTATGGTACATCTGTGCAAGGTATCACCATTCTGTGATAAAAAGGAATTAGCTATCAAACTACACAAAAGCATGGATGAATCTTGAGCACATATTACTGAGTGCCATAAGCCAGTCCAAGAAGGCTACATACTGTGTGATTCCTTTTACGTGACATTCTGAGAAATTACAGAAATAGCAAACAGAGTAGTGATTACCCACAGCTTGGGGAAGGGAAAAGGTTGAATAGGTGAGGCACAGAGGACTTTTTAGGATGCTAAAACAATTTTGTATGACACTATAATGGTGGATTAATGAATCTATTAATTTTTCAAATCTTATATAACTTTACAGTACAAGAAGTAAACCTTGAAATTGTTAAAAGAGTGGATTTTAAGTGTTCTTAGTACAAAAAAGATAAGCATGTGAGAGAATGCATATGCTAATTAGTTTGTGGTAGCTGTTTAATAATGTATACATGTATCAAAACACCATGTTGTGTACCATAAGTATATATAACTTTTATTTGGCATTTTAAAATAATCAGTTTTAAAAGCAAAGGAAAATAGAAAACAGAGTGAGCCTTAATGTATACAATTTTTTAAAAGTCATTTAGAAGGTCCAGGATCCCAGATACAGGATGCAAACTGTGACATAAGAATCTAACTGTGTTACATATAAGTATATAAAATAATATCATTGAAAAAGATGAGAGAAAATATGCTGACCTCAGTATCTTTGGAAATGAGTAGAGACTGTAAGACTGAAGGCAAAAGAACTACACATATGCTCTGTACTATAATTAATAAAGTTATTTTCCATGGGGATATGGGTTAACAATTCCAAAACTACACTATATATATTTACTGAAGCTATACCATTAAGCAAATACGTGGTGGATGGTAGGAGCCAGGTAGCAGGTAAAGATATGCAAGAGGATACTAGAGTGATCCATGTAGCAATGGATGGGCAATGGAGGCATTCAGTATGAACTTGTGTGAGTGTAGCATAGAGATACATAAATATAGAAACATTTATAGGTACCTGTATATACATGGGTTAATATACACACATATTTTCTGTAAGCTAAGATGGCTTAGAGACAACAAACTTCATTAGCAACACGTACATCTAGCGCCCCAGATCTTTACTTTCTACTACTATTCTCCAACAATAGGAACAATCTACCTTTGGGGAAATAGCTAATTCTAGGACTAAGAGAATATGCAACATGAGTCTGAAGTATCTTGTGTTGTAGAATGTAATTAAGTGCTCAAAAACAAACAAAAAGTACATGCACACAACTATGGGGGTATGTCAAAGAGACACAGGAGCCAGTGGCCGAAATTGTAGTGTTTTAACAATAAAACAAGCAGTGGAGCAATGGAGTATTCAATGATAGCCTAAAGTATAAAATAATTATCTATGAGTCTATACTGATATGATTGAATTAATAAATCAATAAATAGGGAAGAACAGACAAAATTTTCTATGCAGAAAAATTCCAAATAATTTATGTAGATTCTCTCCCTCAAGGAGATGGAGCACAGCTCTCCATTCTTCAAGTGTGATCTGTACATAATGACTTTCTTCTCAACTAAGCCCCAAGACAGTTCTCACTCTCCATATCCCCTTGATACAATGTGAGGAGAATGCTGCCTCTATCTCTCTGGTCTTCTTTCCAAAAACTTATGACCTCAGTTTAATTATGAGAAAAATATCAGGCTGATTCCCAGCTGGAAGACATTCTATAAAAATAACTGACTAGTACTCCTTAAAACTGTTAAGGTAGCTGGGCATGGTGGTACAACTGTAGTCTGGGCTATTCAGGAGGCTCAGGTGGGAGGATCAGTTGAGCCTAGGAGTTCAAGTTTGCAGTGAGCCAGGATTGTGCCATTCCACTCCAGCCTGGATAACAGGGCAAGGCTCTGTCTCAAAAAAAGTATATAAATATTTTTTTTAAAGTTTTTTACATTAAAAATCTGTTAAAGGTCATAAAAAACAAGAAAAGCCCAGAAAAGCACTACAGCCAAGAGAAGCCTAAAAAGACATGATGACTAAATGTCCCAGAACAGAAAAAGAGCATGGGTAAAAACTAAAGAAAACAAAATAAAATACGGGTTTTAGCTAATAATGACATATAAATATTAATTCATTAGATGTAACAAATATAGCATACTGATATAAAATATTTACAACAGGGGATACCAGGCATAGGGTGTATAGAACTTTGTACTATCTTTCCAATTTTTGTAAATCTGAAACTATCTAAAATAAAATTTTACTGAGAAAATACACATACTAGCTTAAGAGTATCAAAGGGAAATTTCTAAGTAAGAGAAATGAAGGGGAAATCCATATAGTACACAGAAGCGAAAGATGTGTGGCCAAGGTGAGTGGTGCAGAATGTAAGTAAGTGCTCAGAAAAGAAATTAATAAAACACACACACACACACACACACACACACACACACACACACACACTTCCCTCAAGGAGATGGAGCACAGCTAGTTCTCACTTTCCATAAACCCTTGATACAATGTGATGAGAATGCTGCCTCTATCTGTCTGGTTTTCTTTCCAAAATTGAAAGGCATGTATACAACCAAGGTTGATCGCATTAATAGCACCAATACTACAATGATGGGGGTATGTGACAGGCCCAGGAATTGAACATAGGGGTGCCCAATTACAAATACCAGCCAAGGAGCCAGAACTGGGCTCCCCACATGAAGTGAGGAATATATTGTGAGTTCACAAATAAAAATCCAGGTACCCTTACCCTCCAGATTGGAAATTAGCCTTCTGCCCTAGGTAATTACTGTGAAACTTGTTACTTGCTTGAGCTCAGAACACCAAACCTATGTGTGACAAGATACAGACCCTGAATGAGAGCTGTATGTGTAGTATAAACCTTAAGAAGATGTACTTACATAAAACATTACTGGGAGCCAGTGAAATCCTCAGGACCAGGCTCAGGCAAGTGTGAAAACAGCCCATTAGGAGGTTCTTATAACCCAAGGCACAAGATGCAAGATGAATTCACAGCCAAAAATTACTAAAGCTTGTGAAGAAGTTCAACACTGTAACCATCTACAGACTCAAAGCATGAAGTAATTTATATTTTAGGAGTTAGAATTACTGGAACAATCTAAAAGAGATGTAAATATCCTGTTTAAAATGTCCTATGGAAGAAAAAGCACAATAAAAATAAAAATAAAAACAGGGTTTATGAAAGAAGAGCCAGTGTTGTTTTTTTTTTTCCAGTAGAAATTCTGGATAAAAAGTATAGTCACTGAGAAAAAATTCTAAAAAAAAAACAAGTTTTAATCAACGGTTTTTAACCTTGGTTACACATTGTAGTTACTTACTGATATCCGTCTCCTGATCCACACCGATTAAACCAGAGACTCTAGGGGTGGGACCAGGCATTGATATTTTGTTAATCTGCCAGGTGATTCTAAGCTGCAGCCTCTATGTGAAGTACTCTGTTAACATATTAGATATAATTGAAGAGAGAAATATTAACAACAGCAGCAACAACAAAACTAGACATAGTTCGAGACAGAAAAGAGGAGAATAAAGAGAATGACAAGATGATAAAAAAACAGAGGAGTTAAGAAACATGAAGGAGGTAATGAGAAAAGTCTGATGCCTACACCTAATATGCATTCCAGAAGGAGAGAATAGAGAGAATTTTGGAGGAGAATTAGTCAAACAGAAAATGGTTACATCTTTTCCAAAAATGATGAAATATATCAAAAGATCTATTGGATGCTGAGTAGATAAATAAAAATAATCCAGACCTAGACACATGACAGGGAAATGTAAAGAGGAAATGCTGGAAGTGCATGTGGGTGGAGGGCAATGAGGTCTCTTTAATACTGATGTAATTGTTGCAAGAAAAAAATTTAAATGTAGTTGCAGTATCAGAGCCTATTCTAATGTACACTCGTGCTCAAAGCAATGCAAGATTTTTAGTGAATACTAACTAGATTCCATGTGCTGTCCTAGGAACTGGCACACAGAAAGATAAATAAGACACAGTGAAAGAACTCCAAGGAAGAGGAGAAAGGCATGTATACAACCAAGGTGGATTGCATTCATAGCACCAATACTTCAAACCTCCCTGTGTTCGGTGATTTTGTTTTGTGACTTTACCGTTCTCTCCAGAGTTTATTCCCCTATTGCCTTAAAATGGGCTGACCGTGATCATTCTTTAGACAACAGAATTCACTGGACTTGATGGTACGTTAATTCTGAGCCTAGGTCTCAAGAAACCGTAAGTATGTGTAGGGTACTTCTGCTTTACTGTGATGACATGCCCTGGCTAGCCTGCTGGAGGATAAGAGGCGTGGGAAGCAAAGATCAGTCACCCCAGCCGACAGTCAGCCATGAATGTAGGTGATCTCAGCCAAGATCAGTAGAGCCAACCATCCTACATGTGTGATGAACAAGTGGATATTATTGCAGGCTATACAGATGCCATTGATAGACCAGCTCCCCATAATTCAATGTGATGGAGTACACAGAAGCCATCAGCAGGAAAATAATTCCAAATTAAAAAAATTTTTCCCCTAAACCATATTACACTTGTTTCCTCAGTTTCATAAAGTCCCAGCTTATTCCATCTGGTAAATGTGTTGGTGGCAAAAGCTGTGAGATACGGTGGCAGGTGAAATCTCTTGCCCTTAAATAGCTGTCGGCTCAAAACTATAAACAGTAAATACTGTGAAGTCTGTCTTAAACCGCAGCCCAAGGGAGCCACAGAAATTGGATGCCTCATAGAAATGATCTTTAAGTAAAGGTTGAATACAATAGCCTTGGGGATATTTTCAAATGGTGGCTCCAGACAGAGTGTCCCAGCCCAGGTTTCCTGGAGTTTGCCTGCTCTGATACACATAATGAAAAAGCGAGTTTCAGGATTCATTGGGGGATGGCACAGAGGCTAGGAAAATCCAAAATATTTTATAATATCCAGGTAAATGCTCTACTTGTGGATTCATTAATTAGACTTTCAAAGATAAGAGGCCAAAGAAAAAGCCGAACTGTTTCTCAAAGCCTGGCTTCATCTCATTGAGCAACATGCAAAATGCCCCCTCACAATAAATCGTTTTCCCTTCCCAGGTAGAGCCACCTGCATTTGGTGTGTGTGATTTGGGGTGCTGAAAGCTAGCCAAAGCAAGCAGGAATGAGAGGGCTGGCTAGCAGCTCTGCTCCGCAGCGTGGGAAGTGGTTAGCTGCGGAGAGGGCACCCTAATGCATGCCTTTTTGAGATCAGAGCAGCTTAAGCCCTTGAGAAGGGATGAAGGGACCTTGGCGTCCCAGAGGGAAAGATCTTGCAGCCCAGATAAGAATGGTTGCCTGGAAAGGGTAAGCTGGAATGGGAATCTCCGGGCGTCCACTCTTGCTGTGGTCAGAACCAAAACGGAGAATGCGGAGCATGAGACAGAGGCTTTCCGTAAACATGGCTCATTCTCAGAGCACTTTAGGGCTGGGTTCCCAGAGGGCGGACATTCCTAGAAATGGTGCAGATGCACAGCCCCTCCTTCTAGGGCACCGCCCCGGCAGCCCGGCAGAGCAACCGCAGACGTTTATTTTCCTTATCCTCTGAATAACACCGCCGCGCTGGTTGGAAGCGAACCGGAGAGCTCACACTCGGCCAGCGGCCGCGGGAAATGGGCGCCCGCAGTAGGTCCCTGCTGGGGCTCTCGCTCAGCCTCTCCCTGCGGACCTCGGACACAGCCCCACCAAGCTGCATGCTTCCCGCTTCCCGGGGCGTCCTCCCTCTCCAAAATCAGGCTGCTCCTGCTCTCAGGCACCTGAGAGGGAGTTTCCCTTAGGCTTGAAATCGCTGCCAAGGGGTGGAGCAGACTTTTCAAATGATCTCCCCGCTCCCCAGAGCCCCCACCTTCACCTAGACGTTTGTAGGTCACTATTTGTTTATTTATAATTAATTAATTTATTGACTGATCTTTAAATCGATAGGCATTAGAATCACATGGCATCATGCTAACAGTTCCTGATGTGAAATTTGTCCATTTCAAGATTTTATATAAAATATTCCATTATTTTATCACATTCGTAATCTGTAGATTCACTGCTTGTGTATAGTTGCTTCCTCAGCAGGGCGATGCAGACCTGGACTTCTTGCTGAAGAGAGGGAGGAAGCTTCCTCATAAAAGGCCAGACTCTCAGTAGGCTCTGTGTGAATCTGACTCCACACTCACGGCTAATACTGCATGCCTCAGCGTTCTCATCTACGAAATGTGAATATTAGTAGTACCTATCTTTTTTTTTTTTTTTTTTTTTTTTTTTTTTTTTTTTTTTTAAAAAAATTTGGGATTTTTTGCACGGGTTTATAGAAATTGTGGGAGATGGGAAACAGTAAAACGTCGCGAAGAGGGTAAAAATGATAGGGCTGTAAACAAAAACCCAAAG
>CAUYLG010078938.1:0-23169 GCA_963573385.1 Cacajao melanocephalus | reverse complement strand
CCCTTATTCCTTCCTGTCTCCATTGTTAAGCACAGTTATTGGCATAAAAGAGGTTTTTAATACCCATTTTTAGACTGCATTCTAGCCTGGGCAATAGAACAAGAATCCCGTTCTCTCTCCCTCTTTCTCTTCTTCTTTCTTTCTCTCTTACATTCTTTTTTTTTTCTTTCACTTTCTTTCTTTTCTTTTTCTTTCTTTAAAAAAAAAAAAAAAGGCAGTGTCCGTATTTCAGGAAGATCCTCATTTTTAGGGATGACATCTTTTAGGAAGTGGTTATTATTTCCAACCATTCTCATTGCTCCTAACTATAGGTATATTTATGAAAGAAGATTCTTTCTTAGAAAAAAGTATAACTTCCTTCAACTTATAAATTTCATATGCAGGAGAGATGAAGCCTCAGCGACTTGCATCTCTTTTCACTAAGGCCCACGTGTGAAACTGGAATTTTAGAAGATGACAAGTGTGATGGGATCATCATAAGATAGGATTATCACATGACTTTAAACTTTCATACAACAATCATCAACTTTTAGAACTCGAAACGGATTTGGTTACAGTGAAAAATGTTACCATAGAATTAGCGATATCTATCTAGGCATGTCTGCTTGGCCATGGATGTAGATGACATCCATATGGAAACAGAGCATCCATAGTCAGTTTTTAGTCTGTGAAATAATAAACAGGACATCACAAATTATATAAAAAAGGAAGTTCAACTTCTTACAGTAGAGAATAAACACACATAAAGCATTACCTTCTAAGAGGTAGAACAGCCTTCATAAAGAGTTTCGGTAAATTTAAAGGTGAATTTATCTTTTCAGATCCACAGTAGGCTAGTAGCAACTAGGATTTGGGTTGGGGTAGAAATTGAAGACAGGAGGCCCAGCCTGCAGCAATCTTTGAGGAAATGATGTTGGTCTCTTACTACCCGTCTCTTGGTTCAGTCATCATCCATCAGATTGGAATGACAGTTTAGAGGAGCATGACCTAGAACCTAAATTTTCATAGAATCAAATGCAAAACCTGCTACTGATGGTGCCGTCTGGCCCAAGTGCCCAGGCTCCATACAGCACCCCCTGGTGGCTACTACTCACTGACACAGACGTTCAAGAACTTAACTTTTTCTTCTTTTTACGGATAGTATTAGACTTCTGGCTATTTTTCCAAATTGATCTGAAGAAATCTGGGGACTATAATTTTTAAGATGCGTAGTTTACCTGCATGGGGAAAAAACATCTTCATAAATAGATAGGGTATCTCACAACTACATTAGAGGGAGTGGGGCTTAGGCTTCTGACAGAGGCGTTTCTCCTACATTCTTTTTTTTTTTTTTTTTTTTTTTGAGATGGGGTTTTGCTCTTGTTGCCCAGGCTGGAGTGTAATGGCACTATCTCATCTCTCTGCAACCTCTGTAACCCGGGCTCAAGCAATTCTCCTGCCTTAGCCTCCTGAATTGTTGGGATTACAGGCATGCACCACCATGCCTGGCTATTTTTTGTATTTTTAGTAGAGATGGGGTTTCATCATGCTGACCAGGCTGGTCTCGAACTCCTTCCCTCAGGTGATCCACTCACCTTGGCCTCCCAAAGTGCTGGGATCACAGGCATGAGCCACCGCGCCCGGCCGCCTCTCCCATGTTCTTATTAGCCGAGCAACTTTCCTCTCACCTCATCCCTCTTCCTTATATCCTCTTGGTATGAGTGATCCTGACAATTAATTTACCTCGGAAGTAACTTCTTACACGTGTCCTGTCTCTCATTCTCACTGCCATATCTTTTACCTGGATGACAGAGTAGCCTCCTAAATGGTTTTCCTAACCCCAAACTTCCCCAACCCTAAGCCCATCCTGGACCCTTCTTCCAGATTAATCATCTGAAAGCAACATTCTGATCTTGTCATTACCAGCTCCAATATCATCACTGGCCGTCTATCTTTGGTAGACATCTGTTTTCACCTACCCAGCTTCCATTTTCACTTCTTTCTAGAATAGCCTCTTGAGTTTCTTTTAGGGTTCCACTCCCCGGCCCTCAAGGGTGTGCACATAGCCCAGGGATGTCTAGTGTATTTCATCTCCCTGGCACAGTGATTGGTTAACACAGGTGTGCATGTGACTCATGGTCATCCAGTCAGAGTCCAGAGAAGAGCTCCTTCTTGAAATTCTTAACCAGGCTGAATGTAACCCTCTGACTAATGCTGTTCAACCTGCCACCACGTGGGAAAGAGCCTGCCTGAGAGTCAAGCCAACCCAGCAGCAGAACTCCCAGGAGATGGAAGTGGGTGGCGTTATTTGAACCCTCGATTCCAGCTGGACTTTTAGCTAGAACCACCTCAGACTTACAGGAATCATCAGATTTACTTTTGTACTTAAATCAGTTTGAGTTGGTTTTGTTTCACTTGAAACCCAGAGTTCTCACTGATTTTCCTATAAAATAAAGACCCAAATCGCTAATGGGTTATTCAGAGAACCTGTGTCAACCCCTCCTCCATATTCTTTCCCATGGCCTCCTCGCTTCTCCTCCTTCCTGCTTCTTATTTAGCCATAAGGCCAGGTCTTGCTTACAAGGCTGGAGGTGCCTAACGCTACAGTTTCTGGAGGCCGGGCTCCTCCAGGGAGAGACCAAAAGCGGAAGGAAAAACAAGAAATACAGTTGAGAGGAAAAAAAGAACTTCAGAAAATAGTACTGAATTTCAGCTCCAGAGGGTGAATTGAGGTTGAGGCATGAAAATGGTTGTAGAAGTGTGAGATCAAATCAAGCTGGGAACAGGAAAGAGTAGTGGAGGGCAAAGTGGATGAATATGGACAAGGGACCCGGAGGTGTAAGACAACGTGGTTTAGAATGTCACAACTTGGAAAGGGCCAGAAATCAGATACTAGCACTTCTTCCTCGTCCCTTCCTTCTTCTGGTCTGAATGGAGATGACAGGCTACAGGTATAAGCAGCCACCTTGCCACCATAAGGATAAGGGCCACTTACTGAGGCGATCGATGGTGGAGAAGGATAGAAGGAATATAGAACGTTGATGATGTGGTGCAGTAGCTGTGCCTGCCCAGTCCTCTTCCATCTGTGCACTGCAGCTGGTTCTGTTACCTGTAGCCAAACACTATCTCTATGTGGCGCAGTATTTAATAGGAAACAGATATAAATCATGGTCAAGGAGAAAAACAAAGCTCGGAGTTAGAAACAGAAAGAGGACAGGTCCAAAGCAGGTGAAGGTAAAGCCTTCAATAGGAAAACAAAGTTCAAAGTCTTGACCACTGAGGCAAGGAGGGAGTGTGGCATGTGTCGTGCAGGCTGTGAGGTGTTTCGTAAGCTACAGACCATTTGAAATGGGGCCAGGAGAGTGGAATGGAGGCCAGCTGAGGCCTCAGAGGATTCATGTATCACTTAAGCTCACAAAAGATTGTTCTGTTTCCTGGATGCCACACTTTTGGTCATCTTTTCTACTTATTTTACAATTAAAAAATTCTACTCTATTATTATTATTATAGAGATGGGGTTTCACAGTGTTAGCCAGGTTGGTCTTGATCTCCTGACCTCATGATCCGCCCGTCTTGGCCTCCCAAAGTGCTGGGATTACAAGTGTGAACCATCACGCCCAGCCCATAATTCTACTCATTCTTTAATGAAGCATATCCCAAGTGTATGAGACTTTCTGTTCTTTTGTGGAAACTAAGATGATTTAAGCTAGCATTAGGTATTGACCTGGCGTTATATAACAACAAATTACATGATGAGAAAGCTAGGCACTTTTCAATTCTCTCTTTAAAAATATTTTTGGCTGGGTGCAGTGGCTTATGCCTGTAATCCTAGCACGTTGGGTTTTAGGAGTTCAAGACCAGCCTGGGAAACACAACAAGACCTAATCTCTACAAAAAATTTAAAATTAGCCAGGCATGGTGGCACATGCCTATAGTCCTAGCTACTTGGGAGGCTGAGGTAGGAGGGTCACTTGAGCCCAGAAGTTCAAGGATACACTGAGCTTAAATCATGCCACTGGACTCCAGCCTGGGCAACACACCAATTTTCTTTCTTCTTTCTTCTTTTGTCTTCCTCCTCCTCCTCCTTTCTCTTCCTCCTCCTCTTCTTTCTTCTTCTTCTTTAGAAATGGAGTCTCCCTAGGTTGCCCATGCTGGTCTCAAACTCCTGGGCTCAAGTGATCCTCCACTTTGGCCTCCCAAAGTGCTGGGATGACAGGTGTGCATCACTGTGCCTGGCCCCGAGTCCTCTTCTGCCGAGGCAATCACTTTCAACTCATTCAGCAGTTTTTCATGATATTTACCGCCTGATTTTAAGCAAAGTGCTTATTAATTTCTTGATATTTCCATTTAAAATTTTACATTTTGACTTTTGAAACTTCGTCTCAGCAAGCCTCTCAATAAAGATATATCACAATTTTTAGTTACATCAACATTGGTGTACTCATTGGTATATTTTTTGTACACATTTTGTTATGCATCTATCTTTTGCCTAAGTTAATAATTGTCTGGTTTTTCATTTGCAGAGTTTTCTGTGTACCTATTCTAAATATTTCCCCACAGGTTTCTATCATTTCTCATATACTTATCAGTATTTCTTTCAAAATACTTGAGTACTTCAACATGCTCTATCAGTTCAGTTTTTACCCAAGTCTTCTCCTTTCCAAAGTCTTCTACTTTTCTGCTCCAATTTAGACTTACCTCAGCCATCATCTGGATTCCCATTTTTACTGTCCTGTATTGGGCCTTCTGATTTCTGAACTTGGCGTTCTTTGTGGTTTATTTTATTTTATTTATTTTTTTGAGACAGTCACCCAGTCTGGAGTGCAGTGGTGTGATCTTGGCTCACTGCAACGTCTGCCTCCTGGGTTCAAGTAATTCTTGTGCCTCAGCCTCCTGAGTAGCTGGGCTTACAGGTGTGTACCTGGCTAATTTTGTATTTTTAGTAGAGAGGGGATTTCACCAAGTTGGCCAGGCTGGTCTCAAACTCTTGACCTCAGGTGATCCACCTGCCTCAGCCTCTCAAAGTGCTGAGATTACAAGCATGAGCCACTGTGCTTGGCCTGTCTTTGTGATTTATTTTCTCATTTTGCTCAAGCATGTTCTTTGGAAGTTTCATAAGAGTGGACTCAGAGGAGGTACATGTTTGGATCACTTGCATGTTGAAAACAGCTTTATTTTGGCCTCATACGTGGTTAGAAGTTGGGACTGTATAGACTTCTCATGGAATTGTCATAGTAGCTCTTCGTTGCCCCAAGTTTCTAGTTAGGAAATCTGACATCATTCTAATCACAGTCCTTTGGATGCAATTTTTTTTCTTTTAGTAAGTTGTTAGGATCCCGTTTTTATTTCTAGTGCTCTGAATGCCATAATGATATACCTTTTATAATTCTCTGTGCTGGACACCCAATGAGCTCTTTCAATGTGCAGATTTATGTTTCTTGGTTCTAGGAAAGTTCTTGATTTATTCCTTTGATAATTCCCTGTCTTCACTTTTCTCTGTTTTCTCTTTCTGAAAACTCTTAGTTAGACACTGATGTTTGTGGGTTGATTCTCTGTCTCTTATATTTTTTCACGATTTTTTCATCTTCTTATCTTTTGTTTTATTTCCAAAGACTTTCTTTCTTTCTTTTTTGGGCTGAGTACAGGGGCTTTGTTGATGGTACATAACAAAGCAGGGCTCCCCAGCCCTTCCCTCTTCAGGGGTCTGTGTGGAAACTGAGGAGGGGGGATTCTCAGTGTGATGGGGGACGGAGTGCAGCAGGGTCTCCCCAGCAGCTGAGGGCCTCCCTCGTCCTCTCTGCTCTGACTGGTGATGCAGGGGTCTTACTCTTTGGAGGCCAGGTGGAACTTGACCTTGTTCATACTGGAACATGATCATAGTGGAACATGTAGGCCACGTAGTTGTGGTCAATGAAGGGGTCATTGATGGTGACAATATCCACTTTGCCAGAGTTAAAAGGAGCCCTGGTAACCAGGGCCCCACTATGGCCCCATCTGTTTATTCTGGTCTTCGTCTTCACCCTGGTGCCTTCCCTGGCTATCCTAAGATGGAACCCCCCACGCCCTGACACACACTTTACCACCCACCCCATTTGCTTTAGTTTTCCTCTAAGGATGATCCCCATTGGATATATAATCATATATATGCCTCATGAAGGCAGGAATTCATGACTCCTCTCCCCAGAGTTTAGAACAGGGCCTGGTACATGATAGGCATTTAACAAATATATATTGAAAAAAATAAGTAAAGAATGAATAAATGAAATGTTCCTTAAGTACTCTGTTTTCTTATTAGTGAAAAAGCAGTAAGACAGGATAACAGCTTGTTATTGTGCTTTTTTTTTTAAATGAAATGAGGTTGCTAATGTTTCTGAGGAAGATTTCATTGTGCCTATTCCATCATTAAAGGCAGGTCGTTAAGATCTCCTTGCTAGGCAAATAAGTGACCTCAGGCTGTTAATTTGGATTTCATGGATGAATTAGAATTAGATTTAGAAATTATCTTGTTAACTTGCAAATGTTAAGAAACAATCAATTGAAGAACATTAGTTCTATAATCAGTAATATCACTAATTGCTTTTAATGTTTAAAATGATGGCATTAGGGCTAAATGGGAAGACATTTTCCCTATAGAACACAACCAGTTAATCCTGTTTACAGGAATCTTCCTGGTGTTCAAACTAACAATCCAACTGAAGTGTTCCATCAGAAACACCCATAATTATTTCAGCTCAAGAGAGGATGCATTAAGGCTACTCACAATATATATTGCTATACTTGAAAATTACTTTTTAATGCTTTCTAAATGAGTATTTGTACTTTCAGGTGGGTATTTCATAATTATCTTCTCATTTATGCAAATTAAACCATTTACTAAGCAAAGCATGATGTTTTCCAGCTCCAAATACGTACTGAGAGATAATAATCATCCATCCAGTCATCTGAAACTGATTGTCATTAGCACTCACTATAGTCATGGTCACGAGACTGCCTGCCGTCTTGTAACATCTTCTCCCTCAGTGTGTAATGAAAAAGTTAATATGGTGCCAGGAGAAACAAAATGAAAGCATTAACATGCCTTCAGTTTATCAAGCTTAAAGCTATATTTGAACTAAATTTAACAGAGTAATTCTGCTGAATTTGAATTCAACTTTAATGGAATACAAAGTATTCCATGTTCTGTTTCTCTAAAATAAAGGGATAATTTAAACATCATGGAACCACTTGATTGGCTGTTAAAAAATGTAGTCATTTTAGTTTTAAACATGTCAATACAACAGACAGTAATGTCATTATAATTCTTCTCTCTAAAACTCTAGAGCATTAAAAGAAAAATGCAATCTATGATTTTGCCACGTCTCTAAGACCATTCTGAGGAAATGGTAAAGACCGAGGCTTGAACTACTTAATTCTTTCCAATTGACCTGCCCAGTAACACACCAAGAGTTCTTTCTCCTTTTCTTTTCTTTTTTTTTTTTTTTTTTGAGACTGAGTCTCACTCTGCTGCCCAGGCTGGAGTGTAGTAGCAGGACCTCAGCTCACTGCAATGTCCATCTCCCAGGTTCAAGCAATTTTCCTGCCTCAGCCTCTTGAATAGCTGGGATTACAGACATGTGCCACCACGCCTGGCTAAGTCTTTTGTATTTTTTAAGTAGAGACGGGGTTTCACCATATTGGCCAGGCTGGTCTCAAACTCCTGACCTTGTGATCCGCCTAACTTGGCCTCCCAAAGTGCTGGGATTACAGACGTGAGCCACTGTGCCTGGCCCAAGTTCTTTCTACTTTTCTTAAGGTTGAATTTGCATTTTCAAATCTATTTATGAAGTCTTCCATGGAGCTTCATTTAAAATGATATTTCTTTGCCTCCTCTGCATCAGCAGGATGAGCAGCCATCATTAATTCTGGTCATGCATGTTGGCGATGGAGAGGGCAGGAGTGGCCACAGGAACCAACTCCTTCCATGTGTGATGCTCTCCTTTTCAAAGGACTGCAGGATCATAAAAGACTTACTGCTCTCCCTATGCCAATCACAATTAATTATCCTTCCATGATCCAGAAAGCACATCATAATCTTACGGGGGCTGTGAATTGAGTTTTGCAGTTGATGTCTGCAGACCTCTCTGCAGGTTGGGCTGAGGGGAGAGTGGAGAGTAGGAGAAGCATTTCTTGGAGAACAGGCAAGGATGAGAGGAGCAAGAGAAAAAACACAATAGAGAAAATTTCACTTTAAAAACATGCAGTACTTAGATTGAAGGCTACATATGATATCCTAGACATTCTTGAATTCTGTGCAAATCATCGGGAAAATCGACAGAATGATTGATGGCTGGCCTGTCACAGTGTTCCTAGTCATTGCAAAGTTTGGGCCAGTGACTTAAATGAAAACAGTGGGGCAAGTTGTGAGTAGTACAGCGTTTAGGAGTGAGTAGCTGTGGGCAGGTGGAGGGGAAACACATAACCTGAAAATACTCTACCTGTCTTTCTGGCTCTCAACGCTTCAAGTATGTCAGCAGCAGCCATTTTTCCCAGGACGTTGTTTCCAAGGTCAATTTCCCTCAAGTGGGCAGAGTATCTGATCAGGCTGTTGAAAGAAAATCACACACACACACACACACACACACACACACACACATCATGTCAAGCATTGTTATTTAAAGAACCTCAATCCAGTTACTTTGGAGAATTAGTTCTTTTTAAACCCCTCCCCAACCCCAAACCCACCCAGTGTGAGACCAAAGACATGCTGAAACCAATTTTTACATTGAATTTCTCCAGTTTGGATACTTCTCCTAGGTAAGTTGATAGAATAAAGATTTTTGGTTGCTTTAAATCCTTCATTTTGAGTTTATTTACTCAAAAGATATGGTGTGATGTGATGCACGACTTCCTAGTTTAGATTTCACATATACCAGCAAATGTCCAGAAGTTTAGAGGGACAGATAAAAGTTTGGCAACTTTCAGTATGTCAAGAAATGACAACTATCAACACTGTAAACAAACAAACATTTTTACACCAAATCAGGAAGGGCATAGTCTGAAAATAAAGGATAGCTCTTTAAATCTAATAACTTCAGTTTTACGAAGAGTAAAACTGTACTGTTATGTTGTAATTTCTTTGAGGACTGTTGAATTTTTTTTTTTTTTTTTTTTTTGAGACAGGGTCTCGCTATGTCATGCAGGCTGGAGTGCAGTGGCATAATCCTGGTTCACTGCAACCTCCATCTCCTGGGTTCAAGCAATTCTTGTGCCTCAGCCTCCCAAGTAGCTGGAATTACAGGCATGTGCCACATGGAAAATTTCTTAAAGTGCAGGCCTTGCACTGGACTGCTGACTGGTCTTTGGGACTCTCTGGCATCATGAGTGGATAAGAAATCTGGGCAAAGGCCTGGACTCCTGGTCAGCTTCAACCCCTTGCCAAATCATGCGTCAAATCATGTGATCATAGCAGGCTACATGCCCTCACCTCCCTCATCTGCAAAACTGGCCTGAAAAAGGCTGTTCTGCCTTTTCATAAGGTTGTAGTGAAAACAGAATGAAGCAGTTTCTGTGATAGCATCTTGCAAATGCAATGCCGATGATGGTATATTTAGTGCATGCTTATTACAAGCACATTATGTACCTAGCACTGCAGGGATTAAGAGAAATTTAACACACGGCCTCTGCTCTGAAAGAAGTTATTTGACTATCAAGAAAACAATTTCAAGCCCTTACCAGGGGCTGCGGGTATGAAATTTCAGTTAGGGTCCACATTGAAGAGGAGGCTACTTTCTCGCTCATTGTATATATTTTCCACCGATTCAGCAGCTGGAATGCAAGGCCCGAGCTGAATGGTCTTGCCAGACTCTCTCTCTCAAAGGTCTTGCTTTTGAGGAAACAGTCGGCCTAGTCAGGATTTGACCAACCTTGGCTTCATGAACTGCCTGGTTGTGTGCAGTGTCTTCAGACAACATGAGTGGACAACAGGGAAGCTTCACGGCAGAACAGAGGGTCCACAGAAGGAGGGCAGGAAGTGAGGAGGACAAACTTCATAACTCAACAATTCTACATCTAGGTCAACTCCAGAGGCCGTGGATTTCACCACTACACCGTGCAGCCTCACGTGAGCTAAGGTCGGATGGAGCATTCATTACACGCCAGCTGTGGCCAGGGCCACCCACATGGTTAAGTGCTTGTGCCCTGCACAAAGGGGCCTTCCAAGAGGATGAGTGGGGCTGAAATCTAGCAGAGTTCTTCTGCTTGCCAAATGCTGGGCCTCAAAGCATGGATCTGGAAGGGGAACTTCCTCTGATTCATTGGCCAGAGGTGGTGCCTTCTTAATTCATCTGTGCAGAGGGACTCTTTTTCTAATTTGTAGGAAGGTGCTAGCTGGAGCCCTGGCCGCTATATTTAGCACCCTACATACATGATCTCATTTAACCCTGCAACAGTCTCTTGTGTTAGACACTATTATTATCCCCATTTTTACAAATGAGGAAATTTAGGTAAAGATAAGTGATTTAACCTGGGCATGGTGGTGGGCACCTATAATCCCAGGTACTCAGGAGGCTGAGACAGGAGAATCACTTGAACCCAGAAGGCAGAGATGCAGTGAGCCAAGGTGATGCCTCTGTGCTCCAGCCTGGGCAACAGAAGAATTCTCTGCCGTTAAAAAAAAAAAAAAAGAAAAGAAAAGAAATTAGCTGGAATTAGCTGGGTGTGGTGGCGCATGCCTGTAATCCCAGTTACTTGGGAGACTGATGCAGTGGAATTGCTTGAACTTGGGTACCAAGTACCAAGTACTTGCCATGTCAGGTACCAAGACCAAGTTGGGTCACTGCTTGACTCCCAGAGCTGAAAAACCTCACTGGAAACTGCTTAAAAGCTACAGTTAAATAATCCCCACGATTTAATTCAAGCACTTAATTTTGGAAGGTGAACAAATAAAGCTTCTTAACTTGCTACTTATCATGTTACAGTTTGAATGAATCCCAACAAACTATTTTCTCCTTCTTTTCCTTTTCCATCTATGCCATTATCTGCCAAATGCAACTTCACTAACCAAGGACCAGCTTCCATCAGACCTCCAATTTTCTTCTTGATTCCTATAAGAAAATCAGAGCATTTTATTATTTTTAGGCAATAGTTCCCCTGTTTATCACCAGCTAAGCTGACTTTATTCTTTTAGATTGTACTTTACAGGATTTGTGTGAGTAGATGCATTTTGCAATATAGTCAAGGAAATACTGTATATATAATTTTTAAAGTCCTTGTTTTATACTCAGTACATCCTTCCTTCTTTAGAACAAGAAGCCCAAAATTACTCTGCATGAAAGGAAATTCCATCTAAGATTTAGATTGTTGCCTTTACTTTGAAGAGGAAAACTGATGTCTCTAGAAATTTCCTGAAGGAAGATGAATGAGTTGCCCACTGATCTAGGGGAAGTGATAGTTTTTATGAAGGAATTCAGCCCTTTAAAGGAGCCTGAAAAGCTGTTACCTTTTTGAGCTCTAAAAGAGAAAATCTGAAGGAGAAAGGACCATCCTGCCTTTGCAGAATTCATGACTGGGGTCAGATCCTGGGGTTGGTTCACGCTTGTCGGTCTACACAGCTGTTGTAAGGAGTCTATTGTCAATCCTAGGGAACAGCATCGAGTCCACATTTAATTTATGTCAGTTCAAGTTTAAGAGGTTGGCAAAGAAAAATATAGGGGGGATAGATGGAAGAGAAATAATCATGGACATGATGGGGGCTCATCCACTCAGTAAGTATGAGATGGGAAGTCAGAATCTGCAGTCCCAAATTAAAATCTTTTCTGGGGGCCTACAAGTGTTTAAAGTTATATGCACCCCCTAAACACTAACCAACTACTTCATCTGGACCCAACTGAAGAAAGACCAAGTGATCTGTTCCAAAACTGGGGAAGAAACTGTGTGTGGGGACATAGAGATAATATGCCTAGATATTACAATGCGTGGGTAATTTGTGGAATTTTAAAGAATCATTTAACTCTACACTAATTTTGTCCACCATGCTGAGTTGAGAGCCTAACCCTGGGGCTATACAAGACTTGAATTCCTTCAGCATTTACCAAATATTTTCAAGCTCCTGTTATGTGTCAGGCAGTGGTATAGGTGCCAGAGATCCAGCAGAGAACAAAAGAGACAAAAATCCTTGCCCTTATAAAGCTGACATTAAGTGAATGTTAACTAGCATGGTTAGAGCAAGGAAGAGACCAGCGACGTGGAGAATCAAGTGTTAAGTTTTCAAGCCTGGAGGGAAAACTTACTTTTCAGGAAAAGGAGATAAATGTGGACATCAGGCCTACCTAGGTTGCCAGTTGGGGAAAAAGAGTAGAAAGTATGCTTTTAAAAAAAGGATTTGGTTGGTTTCTTTAGACATGAATCTAATCTGCTGGATTGTTGGATGAAATAGGATTGGTCGGGCGTGGTGGCTCACGCCTATAATCCCAGCACTTTGGGAGGCCGAGGTGGGCAGATGACTTGAGGTCAGGAGTTCGAGACCAGCCTGGCCAATATGGTGAAACCCACCTCTACTAAAAATACAAAAATTAGTCAGGTGTTGTGGCTACTTGGGAGCCTGTAGTCCCAGCTACTTAGGAGACTGAGGCAGGAGAATAGCTTGAACCCAGAGGCAAATGTTGCAATGAGCCGAGATCACGCCAGTGCACAGTCTAGGTGACAGAGCAAGACTCTGTCTCAAAAACAAAAAGGGAAAGAAATAGGCAGGATTTATTTTCCTTCAGAACACAGTTGGAGGGATGAACACTGGCCCATCCTTTGGTTTTATTAGGGGGAAGCCTAACTTGCCTAAATCTTATTTGTCTTTATATCCTAGGCATGGGAATGATAGCAAACAACAGCTGTCATGAATAACAGTGCTACATTATTCACACTAGAATAGTATCTAGTAATGGTAGGTACTTCATACATGTTTGTTGAATGAATCAATGAACCAATGACTAATAGAGTATGAAGTGCAATCGTGTTATGGAAACTATCTCACTGTTCAGTGCTTTTCCAAGTACAGTGTTGCTAATAATGCCTTGAGACCACTTGTGAACAAAATGAAATACGCTTTTTCTATTTGTAAAATCTCTTCACAAACAAAAATGCCTTTGAAAATGTAAGTTGACTGCCTGGAATGATGAACGATGTGGATACTGATCACATCATGTGGCATCCATTTCTTTTTGTCCCCTTCTGGCATGACACAAAGCAGCCGTGGCCAATGGAGCCAAGGCCAAAGGCCAAAAGCTGAATTCCTTTACAGCTGCTCAGCTTTGCAAGGAAAGATACGGTCTTAGCCAGTCTACATCCCTAACTTAGCCAGTGTGGCACAAACGTGTGCCCTTGTAGAGGAAGGGAGTTCCAGGCCTGTGATTGGCCTGGTACAACTGCAGTCTTACGGAAAAAAAAAAAAAAAAAACAATCAAAATCTCCCTCCAGCTGTTAAGATAGGTCACAATGTCATCTCTGCCCATGAAAAATTACCAGTTTGGAAAAATGCTAGTCTAAACCACTCTCCAGAATCTAGACCTCTAATGAGTTACGGAGGCCATGTTAGACGACGGGAAGGCCGGCATTGCTCATGACAGGAACTTCCTGCTCCAGGGCTTTCACCAAGTTTCAGCAAAACTGAATTCTTTTCTCTAGGTTGAAAACAAATTCCTTGGAGTAAGGGTGGGTATGTGCTTAGGCCCTGGTAATACTTGATACACCCAAGCTGTATTCACCTGCAACCCATTTTTACCTAATCTTACATTTCTTTACTTTGAAACAAAAACCAGCTCACTGACAATGACCATTTTAATTTACCCCCTCTGTCTGGGAGAACTCAGCAGTGGCACAGCTATGGCTGGTTGTGCCCAAGAGGCAGGGTGCTGTAGTGAGACATGGAATCTCCAGGTTTAAAACCTCTCTCTGGAAAATGCTATGAGACACCCTGGAAAGTCACTTGACTTCTCTGAACCCTAATTTCCTCTGGCAAAATGGAGATCATAATACCCATCTCTTAGAAGTCCTGTGAGGACAGCTGGGAAGCATTGTGAAATAGCAGTGGTTGGGGCATGTAGTACACAGTTTTACTGCCTCGTTTACCAGCATCGTCTCTGGATTTCATAAGTCACCGAAACACTGGACTGGGAGCCACCTGGTGAAGAATCTTCATGTGCAAGGTGTCCTCCCTTCTATCACTGTCTCCCTGGGTCAGGAGGACAATGGCACACCTTCCCTGGAAGCCACTCCACAGATCCAGGATAGACCCACCCAGCCTTTTGCTTCCTCTCATTTTCTCTTTGGCCAATTGCCAAGCTTCCCCAGTTTTCCTGGACTTTGGAATCTTTCTCACCACCCCCTTTGAACTGGCTACTAGGTCCTGTCAATTCTCTCCCTTCTAAACATATTGAGACTCCATCTTTCTATCACTGCAGCCTCACTTTATCTTCTCTTGCCTGAACCAGCGTAAAAGCTTCCTGCTTTTCCTACTGCTCCCCTCTCATCCTCGACTCCCAACACCACTCTTTCAGTGGACCTCTTCAGACACAATGAGAAGCCCTCTGACATTGATGAGATCTGGGAGATCGTGGATAGACCGTGCCTGATGGTGGAGGGGAATATAAACAACAAGACAGAGAGGAACAGCTCATTGGTGGAAATGCCTTCTCTGAAGGCCCCCAGGGCAAAGGTACCCAAAGCACGGTCATCACTGGTGTTGATATTGTCATGAACCATCACTTGCAGGAAACCAGCTTCGCAAAGGAAGCCTACAAGTTTATCAGTGGGGCGCAGTGGTTCATGCCTGTCATCCCAGCACTTTGGGAGGCTGAGGTGAGAGGATCGGTTAGGCCTATGAGTTTGAGACCAGCATGAGCAACATAAAGAGACCTGGTCTGTACAAAAAAAAAAAAAAAGCTGGCCATGGTGATCACACCTGTGGTCCCAGCTACTTGGGAGGCTGAGGTGGGTGGATTCCTTGAGCCCGGGAGGTCAAGGTTGCAGTACGCCATGATCACACCACTGCACTCCAGCCTGCTCCACAGAGTGAGACCCTATCTTGAGAAGAAAACAAACAAAAAAAAGTACTTTAAAGATGACACGAAATCAGTGAAAGATGAATTTGAAGAAGAGAGATCAGAAAGAGTAAAACTTTTTATGACAGGGCTGCAGAGCAAATCAAGCACATCCTTGCTAATTTAAAAAACTACCATTTTTTGATGAAAACATGAATCCAGATGGCATGGTTGCTCAACTGAACTACCATGAGGATGTATGTGATTTTCTTTAACAATGGTATAGAAATGGGAAAATATTAACAGATTTGGCAATTACTTTGAATCTATCACCTATCATCCTAAATGGCTGCTGCTTGTCATCCAAAAAACACCAGGTCTTAAGATAAATGGGCCCTTCATTTATTTCGACTGTGATTTAGGAGGAGTGGAGGCCTTGTTTTTTGTTTTTTGTTTTTTTTTAAGAAAAAAACGTGTCATGTAGGTTGTCTAAAAATAAAATGCATTTAAACTAAAACAAAAGCCTTATAACTAGTTTCCCATCCTTTATCTAGTCCTCACTCTAAAGTATGTTCTGCAAAACTGCCCAAGATACTTTTCAAAAACCCAGCTCTCACGATGCTACCTTCCTGCCTCAAAAGCATCATGGCTCCCCTTTTGCACACAGGAGAAAATCTAACTCCTGAACTCAGCGTTCATGGCCTTCCGTCATGTGGGTCCACTGGCCTTTTTAGTCACATTTCCAGCCACTTTCCCAGTGACTGCTCTGCGGCGAACGTCACACCTCCCGATGTGACGCCACGTACCTTCCTCTTCTGAGCCTTTTCTCATGCAGTCCCTCTGCCTGGAACCTTCTCTCTTACACAGCTGACAAACCTCTTCTCATTCCTTCCAACGAGAGCCGTGTTTCCTAAATGGGCCAGTGTCAAGTGCAAGTTTTCATGGAACCAGCATCTCCCAAAGAGGCTCTCTATATCCTTCACTCGCCGGCCTCTTCTGGGACCACCAGAACAGATGGACATCCTACATTCTGGGGGGCATCAGATTGTTCTGCTTAACCACTACTCAAATGTTCATCTGTGAATGCCAGGCCCTGGTAGGACCTTCTCCTTGTGGTTGGATTATTTTGTTTAACTTGTTAAAAATAGCTTCTTTCCATCGATAAGGAACGTGTGTAATTTCCTGTGTAAGTCCTAGTTTTAGAAACCAGAACATAAACTCTGTCTGCGTGATTATAGGACTTAAAAAGGCAAAATGTAACTAGAGTTTGATGATTCCCACCTTGGGCCTTGGGACCTTTCTATAAAGGTTTCCATTGTTTAGCTGTCACCCCAGGATGAAGCCCCAGATAAAATAATTTCAGGATTATAACCAGCAATTTCCTGTTTTGGAACTAATAAAGCTGTGTTGAAGATTACATCTTGACTTTTGACCTTGGTCTTTGCATTCCTTAATGCCACTGATACTTCTGAGGACCGTGGTTATGATATAAGCAGCAATGCCCTATTTGGGGAAGTGTATTTGCCACTTGGGTGGCATGATACTGTAGTAAAGTTCTGATCAGTCCCAAGTTTGTGGACATACCATTGTATGGTTGGATTTTTGCCCCATGTACACGCCTAAGTCACTCACCAGCTCTCCCTGTCCTAAATCCTCCAAAGTTGAAATAGCCCTGGAGCCTGTCTGTGGGGCTTGGGCTGGGAGTAGAACAGGCACAGGATACCCCCAAGTCCTCACTGGGTCTTTCAAGAACTTTTGGGACCTGAGGCAACAAGGCAGCACGGGCTGAATGGGGCTCAGAGAAACCATCTAAATTGAGGTTGGCTATTCCTGGCAACCTTACAGCAACTTCCAGTCTTCAGCTATCTACTGTCTCTTCATGGACCTCACAGGTTTGTGACTAGGCATAGACTGAGCCAGACATCACCCACTTGAACACCAATCAACCTCCAGGCCCACGATTCCTAGTTCCTGTATCCCCGCAGTACAGAGAGCCATGGGGTTCAGAGGTGGTCCCACTGAGTATAGAAGAAGACAGAGAAGCCAGAACAGAAATGGGACTGGGTTTTGTCTGTTCTGTGGTTTTCAGAGCAGAGAAGAGGCATCTAAGAGCTTCGATCTGCTCTCTGATTTTCTTCATTGCGCAAAATAAATCAAGAGCAGACAATCTGATTTTTTCAAGCCCAAAACTGGTTTTCAAAGTGTGACCCTTGGACCAGCAGCATCAGCACCCCAGGAACTGGATAGAAATGCACTCTCCAACCTTCCTCAGACCTACTCACTCAGAATCTGGGGGGTGGCGCCCAGCAATCTGTGTTTTAACAAGCCGGCTGGGTACCTCTGAGGCTGCTCAAATTTGAGAATCCCTGTTGTAATAACTCTTCATCTTCAGGGATGCACTGAGTCAAGACTGATTTGGACAAAAATCTTTAACTCCTGCAAGCATAGAAAGAAGATATTTTGCTTCCTTCATTAACTTATAAATGGTTGCTCATAAAACTGTCAAGTTCTTTTAACGATTGCTCCAAATGTTCTTATCACTCCAAATGAGAGGAATAATAATGGGCATCAGGTTTCCAAATGGGGATTTTGCCTCAATGGCATCGTGGGGACAACTTTCCAAGCTGCAGGCCAAAAGCCTCCTGTTCACAAAGTGGCTGGCATGGAAATCGTTTGACTGTTTCCAATTAGAGCCAAATGGAAACCATCTGGACTTGTCACCCAGGAGGCTGATGGAGATCAGCTCGATCTGAACCTTTACTTTGAAACAAGTAGAACTCTTCTACCAAAGACTAAACTCACCCCCCAAACACTTTATGATAGCAAAAACAACTGTCCAATGTGGGAAGCTGTTTTTTAATTTGCTTTGTAAACTCTGGAAAGCATGACACTAGTCTGCCCTGAAAGGAAGCTAGAAAATAAGTACAATATTAGAACAAAAGGATTTGAGGCGAAGAGTTCCATGGGAAACAAAAGACTTCAATGGCTCCCAGTGTATACTGGGTTAAGTACAAACTCTCTGCCTGACATGCAAATTTTTCCTGACTATGACCCTCCCCTCTTGCTAAGGGCCACCCTCCCCACGTCCTCTGGTTCTACCTAAACCTGCAGGCTCGTGGCTTGCATTAAGGCCCTTCTTCCTCATTTAAGTCCTTCCTTACCTAAGTCTTTCCTTTTTTTATTTCCATAGGTTATTGGGGATAGGTAGTATTTAGTTACATAAATAAGTTCTTTAGTGGTGATTTGTGAGATTTTGCTGTACCCATCACCTGATCTGCGTACACTGAACCCTATTTGTAGTCTTTTTTTTTTGAGATGGAGTTTCACTCTTGTTGCCCAGGCTGGAGTGCAATGGCGGGATCTTGGCTCACCGCAGCCTCCACCTCCCGCGTTCAAGCCATTTTCCTGCCTCAGCTTCCCAAACAGCTGGGATTACAGGCATGTGCCACCATGCCCGGCTAATTTTTTGCATTTTTAGTAGAGACGGGGTTTCTCCCTGTTGGTCAGACTGGTCTCAAACTCCCGACCTCAGGCGATCTGCCTGCCTTGGCCTCCCAAAGTGTTGGGATTACAGGTGTGAACCACCACACCCAGCCCATTGTGTCATTTGTATGCCTTTGCAACCTCACAGCTTAGCTGCCATTTATGAGTGAGGACATACGATGTTTGGTTTCCCATTCCTGAGTTCACTTCGCTTAGAATAATAGTCTCCAGTCTCATCCAGGTCACTGTGAATGCCGTTAATTCATTCTTTTTTATAGCGGAGTAGTATGTCAGCATATATATGCAGCACAGTTTCTTTATCCACTCATTGATTGATGAGCATTTGGGTTGGTTCCATGTTTTTGCAATTGCGAATTTTGCTGCTATAAACATGCATGTGTAAGCATCTTTTTCGTGTAATGACTCAATTTCCTCTGGGTAGATACCCAGTAGTGGGATTGCTGGATCAAATAGTAGTTCTACTTTCAGTTATTTAAGGAGCTTCCACACTGTTTTCCATAGTGATTGTACTAGTTTCCATTCCCACCAGCAGTGTAGAAGTGTTCCCTGTTCACTGCATCCACGCCAACATCTACTGTTTTTTGATTATAGCCATTCTTGCAGGAGTAAGGTGGTATCACATTGCAGTTTTGCTTTGCATTTCCCTGATCATTACTGATGTTGAGCATTTTTTCATATGTTTGTTGGCCATTTGTATATCTCTTTTGAGAATTGTCTATTCATGTTCTTAACCCACTTTTTGATGGGATTGTTTGTTTTGTTCTTGTTGCTTTCTTTGGGTTCACTGTAGATTCTGGATATTAGTCCTTTGTCAGATGTATAGACTGTGAAGATTTTCTCCCACTCTGTGGGTTGTCTGCTTACTCTGCTGACTGTTCTTTTTGCCATGCAAAAGCTCTTTAGTTTAATTAAGTCCCAGCTATTTCTCTTTATTTTTGGGTTCTTGGTCATGAAATCCTTCCCTAAACCAATGTCTAGAAGGGTTTTCCAAATGTCATCTTCTAGAATTATTACAGTTTCAGGTCTTAGATTTGAGTCCTTAATCCATCTTGAGTTGATTTTTGTATAAGGTGAGAGATGAGGATCCAGTTTCATTCTCCCACATGTGGCTTGCCAATTATCCCAGTACCATTTGTTGAATAGGGTGTCCTTTCCCCAACTGTATGTTTTTGTTTGCTTTGTTGAAGATCAGTTGGCTGTAAGTATTTGGGTTTATTTCTGGATTCTCTATTTTGTTCCATTGGTCTGTGTGTCTATTTTTATACCAGTATAATGCTGTTTTGGTAACTATGGCCTTATAGTATAGTTTGAAATCAGGCTGGGCACTGTGGCTTACACCGGTAATCCCAGCACTTTGGGAGGTCAAGGTGAGCGGATCACCTGAGATCAGGAATTTGAGACTAGCTTGGCCAACATGGTGAAACCCCATCTCCACTAAAATACAAAAATTAGCCAGGCATGGTGGTGGAGACCTGTAGTCCCAACTACTTGGGAAGCTGAGGCAGGAGAATTACTTGAACCCAGGAGGTGGAGGTTGCAGTGAGCCGAGATCGTGCTACCGTACTCCAGCCTGGGTGACAGAGCCAGACTCCATCTCAAAACAACAACAACAACAACAACAACAACAACAAAAAACAGAAAAGAAATCAGGTAGTGTGATGCCTCCAGATTTGTCCTTTTTGCTTAGTCTTGCTTTGGCTATGCAGGCTCTTTTTTGGTTCCATCTGAATTTTATAATTGTTTTTTCTAATTCTGTGAAGAATGATGGTGGTATTTTGATGGGAATTGCATTGAGTTTGTAGATTGCTTTTGGCAGTAGTCATTTTCACAATATTGATTCTACCCATCCATGCGTATGGGCTGTATTTCCATTTGTTTGTGTCATCTGTGCTTTCTTTAACAGTGTCTTGTAGCTTTGCTTGTAGCGGTCTTTTGCCTCCTTGGTAGGTATATTCCTGAATATTTTATTTTTTGCAGCTATTGTATAGGGGGTTGAGTTCTTGGTTTGATTCTCAGCTTGGTCACTGCTGTACAGAAGAGCTACTGATTTGTATACATTAATCTTGTATCTGGAAACTTTGCTGAATTCTTTTATCAGTTCTAGGAGATTTCTGGAGGAGTCTGTAGGGTTTTCTAGGTAAACAATCATATCATCAGCAACAGTGACAGTTTAACTTCCTCTTTACCAATTTAGATGCCCTTTCTTTCTTTCTCTTGTCTGATTGCTCTGGCTAGGACTTCCAGTACTATATTGAAGAGGAATGGTGAGACTGGGCATCCTTTTCCTGTGTCAGTTCTCAGAGAGAATGCTTTCAACTTTTCCCCATTCAGTATTATGTTGGCTGTGGGTTTGTCATAGATGGCTTTTATTACATTAAGATATGTCACTTGTATGTGGACTTTGCTGAGAGTTTTAATCATAAAGCGATGCTGGATTTTGTTAAATGCTTTTTCTGCATCTATTGAGATGATCATGTGATTTTTGTTTTGAATTCTGTTTATGTGGTGTATCACATTTATTGACTTGCATATGTTAAACCATCCCTGCATCTTTGGTATGAAACTCACTTGATCATGGTGGATTATCTTTTTGATATGTTGCTGGATTCAGTTAGCTGGTATTTTGTTAAGGATTTTTGCATCTATGTTCATCTAGAATATTGGTCTGTAGTTTTCTTTTTTGGTTATGTCCTTTTCTGGTTTTGGTATTAGGGCGATACTGGCTTCTTGGAATGTTTTAGGGAGGGTTCCCTCTTTTTCTATCTTGTGGAATAGGGTCGACAGGATTGATACTAATTCTTCTTTGAATGGTAAAATTCTGCTGTGAATCTGTCTGGGCCTGGACTTTTTTTTGTTGGTATTTTTTTTTGAGATGAAGTTTCGCTCTGTCTCCCAGCTGGAGTGCAATGGCGTTATCTTGGCTCACTGCAACCTCTGCCTCCCAGGTTCAAGTGATTCTCCTGCCTCAGCCTCCTGAGTAGCTGAAATTACAGGTGCCTACCACCACACCTGGCTAATTTTTTGTATTTTTAATAGAGACAGGGTTTCACCATGTTGGCCAGACTGGTCTCAAACTCCTGACCTCAAGTGATCTGCCTGCCTTGGTCTCCCAAAGTGTTGAGATTACAGGTGTGAGTCACTGCACTTGGTTGAGTTAGTGGGTTTCTGTTGTATATGGCACCCAATGTGTGGTACTTTGTTTTGGGAGCCCAAGCAGAAGTAACTCCTTCTTGCCTTCAAGGAGTGGTTGCAAGGTGTTTGTGCCCCACTTGAGAACCATTCTCTGTTGAGGCAGCTGCAGTGATCAGAAGGTACGTCCTTGGTGGCAGGAACCAGGGATATCCCTTACTACATCCTTCACACATCAGCCTAGAATGGGCTCCGAGGAAATTTTATTCCAACGATGTGTACTGAAAGAATGACCACAGGGGACCTGCAGTTCTCCAAGGCCCCTAACCTCTTTCCTGGAAAACTGTAAGACACTGGACTCCCCAGGGGGTTGGTAGGAGAGTTCGTATGGCTCACGAAGATCAAAAGAAGCAAGTCTGGAACCTTTGTACTAGGTTTTAGTAGCTGAAAGGGATTATAACTTGGGTCTCAACAATGCTGTTATTTAAAAGCTGAAGGGACGGAGAGATCCAAGATGGTCGATTAACAACAGCTCAGGATTGTAGCTCCCAGTGAAAGCGCAGAGATCGAGTGGACGCCGCACTTTCAGACGAATTTTTGTTGCCCACAGACTGGGAGATTCCCGGCAGAGGAGCCACACGGGTCGCCAGCGCGACTTTTTTGGCCAGCATGGCTGTTTTGCTGGTGCCCCAGCATGGTGCTTCTCGGCATGGAGTATACGGGAGGGGGTGCCCTTTGAGTCCGGCTCGGCTGGTCCCATCCCCACAAGGAGAACAGCAATTGGAAGCGCTGGGGACTGAGAGCTTCACAGGAAGCACAGCTGAACCGGGAAGGTCCAGCTCTGCGGGGAAGGGGCATCCGCCAAAGGAAAACTAAGAGACAGAAGAAACTTCACCACCGGGCAGAGAGATCCAAGATGGCCGATTGACAACAGCTCGGGATTGTAGCTCCCAGTGAGGGCGCGGAGAGCAAGTGGACGCCGCAATTTCAGATGAATTTCTGTGGAACACAAACTGGGAAATTCCTGGCGGAGGGGCCACAAGGGTCGCCAGCGCGACTCTTTTGGCCGGCGCAGCTGTTTTGCCTGTGCCCTGGTGCGGCGTGGCGCTTCTCAGTGTGGAGTGTATGTGACTGGGTGCCCCTTGGGTCGGGCTCGGATGGTCCCATCCCCACAGGGAGAACAGCGGTTGGAAGCGCTGAGGACTGAGAGTTTCATGGTGAGCACAGCTGAACCCGGGAGGGCCTGGCTCTGTGGGGGGTGGGGGCGTCCACCGAGGGAAAACTAGGAGGCAGAAGGAACTTCATCACCAACAAGCCAGACATCCACTCAGACCCAATCTGAGGGTCGGCAATTGCAAAGACGACAGGTGTATAAATCCACAAAGGTGGGAGGAAACCGGTGCAAAAGGGCTGAGAACACCCGAAATCAGAATGCCTCTCCTCCTACAGGGGATCGCAGCTCCTCATCAGCAAGAGAACAAGGCCTGACGGAGAATGAGTGTGATGAACTGACAGAATCAGGCTTCAGAAGGTGGATAATAAGAAACTT
>CAUYLG010078937.1:0-34836 GCA_963573385.1 Cacajao melanocephalus | reverse complement strand
TTTGTTGTGGGTTGTTGTGGATTAGAGTTTATCTCAGTTTACTTTTCTATCCCCTGGCTCCTCCCCCCCCTCCCCTCCCCTCCCCTCCCCTCCCCTCCCCTTTCTCATGCTCTCAGTGGGTGGATAGCATACCCCACTGGCCAGGGAGATTATGTTTGAGCTTTGTGTCTTAATCTGTTCAGACTGCTATAACAAAATGCCATAAACTGGGAGGCTTATACACAACAGAAATTTATTTCTCACAGCCCTGGAGGCTGGGAAGTCCACGAACAAGGCGCTGGCAGATTTGGTGCCTGGTGGGGCCCTGCTTTCTGGTTCATAGACAGTCTCTTCTTGCTCTGTCTTCACGTGGTGGAGGGGTAAGTGATCTTTTCTGGGCTTCTTTTATAAGGGCACTAATCCCATTTATGAGGGCTCTACCCCCATGACCAAATCACCTACCAAAGGCCCCACCCTCTAAAATGATTATCTTTGGGGTTAGTATTTTAACATGAATTTTAGGCAGGACACAGACATCCAGAGTATAGCACTTTGTGTTCTGCCTTTCTCTTGCTCAGTCGGAACCAGTTTTGAAGATACTTTCCCCAACCACATAGATTCATTATCTTCCCTTGTATGGAAATCACTGGACCAGGTGGTCTCTCAAGGGCCCTCTTTGTCTTAGGTGCCTAATGGAGCACTAGCCTGTCAGGTTGACAACTGACTTGCACTTGGGCAGGGGCCTTGTACTTTCGGAAGCAGGCATGCTCTCTGGGCATGGGGCCAGAATCCTCTAAAAGAGGGAATGGGTTGGCTGCTGGGGCCATGAGTCTGGGGGACTCCATTTGGTGGCCTAGTTTGTCTCTTGGCAGGTACATATTTTAATGTACAGAGCATATTCTTTAAAGCTGAGTATTAGAGCCCCCACTGAAGGCTTCCACATCAGTAAATCTCACAGCTCTTAGATGAAGCTGTGTCTTTTTCCAGGTTATACCAAGCACATTCATGTAATTCTTAGATTTACACTTTTGACCTTCATCTGCCAAGTTTAATTCAATTCTCTTTGGTTCTGCAGTCACCTTCTACAGGCTGGGTGTCGGGAGGGGCTCTTGCTTTGAGGATCTGGAGTAGTAGGAGAGGCTGACCTGGGAATGGCCATGATACAGGTTCGGATTATTCTCAAATCAAATAAACCCCAATCCCTCAGTATTCTTCAGTGAATTTGCTTATGGGGGCTCCAGTAAGGAGAAAGAGATTTGGGAATGGTTTTAATGGCTCTGAATTGTCCCTGTGGGAGAGACTGGGTGAGGGAAGGAATGGGAGGTTGGAAACGTTGAGGTTGGTAACAGCATGAATGACAGGTTAGGCTAAACCCTATTTTCACCTCACTGTTTCGGGGCTCCTGAAAAGTCACTTGTGAATACCAGCGTGCTGAATGTTTTGTAAAGCTCCTGAAGGCCTGATTGGTGGGAGAACACTGGGTCAACATTTGGGACTGCCTATATGCTTGGTCTTTATCAGTCCCAAGCATCTGTAAGCTGTGACATGTCCCATTTCCCAGGAGTAGGGGAAAGCATGCAGGTTTTTGTGTTTCAGTCCCACCTCTGCCATTCACTAGCTGTGTCACTGGGTCAATTCTTAACTTCTTTGAGCCTCAGCTTCCTTGTCTGTGAAATGGGTATGATACCACCTAACTTCTGGCTGGCGGCAAGGAATAGAGAGAGACAGTAATAAAGGCTCATGTTTACTGGGGACTTGCAGAGCTCATTTAAGGCATATCACAGCACCACAAGAGCATATCATACTCATTTTTCTTTTTGTTTTAACTACTTTGGCTAAGAAGGTAATTAAAGCGCTTTGAGGAGGCATTGGCACTTTGAGAAGCATTTGTTAGCAGAGAACATGCTAACGCTTTTTCGTTGTTCTTTTGCTATTATAAGTGATTTGGTCTGATACCCTTTAGTAGAATATCTTTGGTTAATTCCTCAGATCACTTGATCTGTGTTTTTTATTCATTTGATACAAACATACCAAGTACTTGCTGTGCACGGAGCATTTAGGCAGTGGACAGGTAGAGACCGGCAAACCTGGCAGGTGAGGGGCTTGGCCAGGCCCAGGTGTGATCACCAGCCCTGCTGTGGGACCTCTGGCCATTCTGTCCCTGCGCTGGGCCCAGTATTTTTCTCTGCAAATGAGCAGGAGTGACCAGATGAGGGCTAAGAAACCCTCAGACTCCAGACATGAGTTTGGATCCAAAGAGCTCCAGGATCCTTGAAATAAAATGAAATCTCATGGAGATAGAGGTTCCTGGATATTTTTAAATCTTGAATGGATTAGCTTCAGATGTAGTTTTCGGGAGGACTTACTGGCTTCTATTTACCTCTCATATTTACGAGAACAGTTTAGGATTGAACCAAGTCTAAGCCTAACTGTGATGTAGAGAAGCCTTTGGGCTTCAGTCCTCTCCCCGACTCTCCACCCCCCACCCCCACTTTTATTTTGCTCTTTCTTCTCTTTCCTCCAGTTCTGGAATTCCTTCTAGAAATCAGCTCAAACAATGCACTTGAGCTCTAGTGTTAGAAGAGTTTCTTCCTTTGCATTTAAAAGGAGAGTAGGGCCTGAATGGTGGTTCACGCCTGTAATCCCAGCACTTAAGGGGACCAAGGTGGGAGGATTGCTTGAATGCAGGAGTTCGAGACCAGGCTGGGCAACATGGCAAAACTGTTTCTACAAAAAAAATTGCAAAAATTATCTGGGCATGGTGGCATATGCCTGTGGTCCCAGCCACTGGGGAAGCTGAGGCAGGAGGATCACTTGAGCCTGGGAGGCAGAGGTTAAGATTGGGCCTCTAGACTCCAGCCTGGGTGACAGAGCAAGACCCTGTCTCAATAAATAAATAAATAGGAGAGTGTTGGCAGTGCTGGACTCAAAATAATGTAAGTCATTCCTAAGGAGTGCCTCAAAGTACCTCTGTGGGAGGCCAGATTCCTCCCACTCTGAGATCCCCTAACTCTGATTCCCTCCTGGGAGTACTTCAGGTTGCAGCTGGGTTACTGAGACAAGGAGTTTGTCCCAAAAGCTACCCCTGTGGCCCCAGGCCCCGTGGAGCTACTACAGACTGCCAGCTCTGCTTCTATATAAGGTTTTTTTTTTTTTTTGGAGGAGATGTCCCTATTTTTGTATTTATTACAAAATGATAAAAACCACACCATTAGGGGCTTTTAAACCCTGCTGGATTGTAAACTGGGTGGAGATTGTTCTCACAGCCAGGTATTGCTTTTCCATTCCCTGCCTCTCCTGGCCTCAGATTCTTTCCTCCCACACCATTACTGTTTCACTTCTCCCCACCCACTGCTCCTTCCACCCTGAATCCCCAAACCTGAGCAATTCTAGGGTGGGCTTGTTTAACCCATGGTTCTACAGGGAGATGCCCCACCGCCCTGTGCTTGGAAGTGAGGACTTTCGAGTTGGAAGGGACTTAGCGATCACCTAGTTGACCCACTTCACCTGACCAAGGAGAAAACGGAGGCCCAGGGAGACCTAGTTCAAAGTGAGGATCTTAGTTTGGTGGCAGAGCTAGGGGTGGGATCCAGCTCTGTGACTTCCGAGTTTTTCAGTACCATGGACCAGGCTAGTTGATATTTTCATTTCATGCCCACCACCACCCTAGGACACAGGCATTGTTTACCAAATTGTGCAGTTGAGTTTCAGAGATCAGGAAGTTGACCCAAGGTCCCAAGGCTAGTTAATGGGTGAAACCAGGACTTGAATCCAATTCTGGTTGAACCTTCTCCTTCCAAAGGGTGTTACTTGGTTTGGCCTGTAAGACCATCTTGGTTTGCTTGGAATTTACTTGGTTTTAGCACTGAAAGTCCCGAATCCCGGGGGTCTCCTCAGACCGGGCAAACTAGACTGCTTGGTCACTCTAGTCTCATCACAGTGACCTCAGAAGAGGATGAGGGAGAGTTGGGAGACTTAGTGTCCCTTGAGGGCTGACTTTGGGTCTCCCAGGTACAAAACAGGATCGCCTGTGCTTGCAGGAGCGGCTCCCTCTGAGGAAGCTGGGTATTGCTTACGCTTCTAACTTGATCAGATTGAATCAGATACTGTCCTGCCTTAATGGATGAACCACACTGGTAGGGCTCCAGCATGAATTTGTGCATTCCGGGAAAAAAAAACATTTCTGCGACTGCATTGCTGCTCTGCACTCTCAGAGTGTGGAGCAGATGAATCATGCCCAGCCTGTGAGCAAGTCAGGAGATTTGGAAAGTGTCCGAAGTCAACCAAGTATTAGAGTTGTTTTGCCAGCGGAAGGAGCAGAGACCCCTCTGGACTTGGGTGATTTAGTACAGCAGTGCTTCATTTTGAAATGCTGAGGGAAGGAACAGCCCAAAAACGGTAGGAGTTGTAAGTGTGAAAGCATCCTTGACTGCCTTTCGAGATAGCACTGTGGAGAGCACCAGTTCTGGGTTGTAAATTTGCTGTTTGCCCTTGCTGCTTGCTGACTGTGTGATCTTAGATAATTTACTTAACCTCTTTGGGCTTCAGCTTTCTCAAGTGCAAAATGGGACTATGTGATATCATTATTATATCTGACTTGTAAGGTTTCTATGAGGATTCAATGAAACAATGTGAGAAAAAAGCTGAGTGCTGTGTCAGGCATCAGATACATGGTACATTCTTACTACGTGGTATTTATTTTGTAAGGTAGGACTTCTGGCCGTGGCTCTGCTGCTAACTACACTGGGCACTTTGGGCAAGCGTGTAAGATCTCTGAGTTTCTTCTGTAAATTGAGGGGACTGGCCTAGACTCTAATCCCTTGGAATTCTAAATGTCTTTGGTTTTGGGACATGCATGAGAGGCAAGTTCTTACTCAGGGTCCCGCAGTATTTCAGTTCTATGTCTTCAGACCTGAAGAACAATCCAGCAGCTCCCCTCCATTCCAGCAGCACTGAGAGGGTCACTGGGAGTCACTCCGAGAATGAGGTGGGCTTGATTCCTTTGTCCTGAGCCAGCTCTCTGTGGGCCGCTCTCAGCAGAGTGGGAATGGAGCGTCCACTTGAAAACAATGTGCTCCTCATTATAATGAAACAAACATGAGCGGCTTGAGTTTAATTTTAGCTTCATTTATGTATCGTGGAAGATGTAGAACTGTTCCTGGGTCTAAGAAATCAGACTGTAAATTGAGCTAATTAGATTCTTTAAAAAAATCTTTAATACCATTGATTTGAGTTTAGAGAGGAGAGAACAAGTGTTGTGGCTAAATAAAGCTCCTAGTGGGCGGGGTGGACAGCAGAAGGCTGCCGCTAAATGTCCTCAGGGCCTCAGGGATTTTTTTTTGTGGGGCTTTTGATCATCAGACCTTTCATTTTTCAAAGGAAAAAGAAGTAACTGTAGCCTAATACTACTGGCAGTTTTCTCCGTATATGGCAAGAACCAAACCTCTCTAATGCTCTTAAAGGAAGTGTTAACTCCTCTATCATTCATAAACCTTTCGAGAATCTACTATGTGCCAAGCACCACAGCAGCAACATGAATAGGACACAGAGAGGCCATATCCCCCAAGCTCAGTGCCTGGCAGGTTGCCCCGCACATCATAGGTGCTTGATGAAAACTTGTCGAATGAATGAATGTAATAACCGTTAATTAATAGTTTGTCATCACAGCATTTTGATGAATCCTATGGCACTCTGGAATTGTCCTAGACTAGACTGCATGTTGGACTTGTCCTAGAAGTGGCCAGCCAACCAGGTGTCAGGCCAGGAGGAGACTCTGGAGATGTTTGACTTACCTAGCAGTAGAGAGGTGACCCAGTGTGGCAGCTGAGAGCCTGGGCCATCTGAGCCAGAATCCTGTCTCCACCTTTTTCTAGTCATGAGACCTGGGCAAGTTACCTAACCCTGCCGTGCCTCAGTATTCTCATCAGTAAAAAGAATGGGAGTAGTCCCCGTGCCATGGGACTGTTGTGGGGGCTAAATGTGCGAGCTGCTTGGCGAAGCACTGGTGCCCTCTCAACATTAGCTGCCACCGTCTGCGCCTTGGCTACTCAGGCTTCCCTGATGCCACTTGTAAGTTACGTGTGGGCGAGTATACTCATGTGCATAATTGCACAGAGCACAGAGCAGGTCCTCATTGCTACCACTTCCCTATGACTAGCCCAGAAGTCATTTGTGGCCCCTGGAAACCAAAAGCCCCTATGGCCTAAACCTGACAGGGTACAGTGGGGCTCCGCTTCTAGGGAGGGTCTGAACCTTCACACAACAGCAGCAGTATGAGACGTTCCACAACTCTCATGGTAGACGTTACGGTGTCTTCTGAGGTAGATGGGGCCAGGTTGCGCAGAAATTATTTATTCTATAATTGGGTGCTCAAGAATCAGAAGGCATAAAGAGTATAATTTGTACCTCTCTTCCCCATGGTGGCGAAGTCTTATTAAAATGCAGATTGCTGGGCCTTCACTTCCGTCTCCCCCTCCTTCTGATTCAACAACTCTGGGTTGAAGCCCAAGAATGTGCCCAGAAATCTGCCTTTTTAACAGGCACTATCCTGGGGAAAGTGAGCAGAGCACACATTGAAAAACTGCAGTTTTTAGAACATGACATGGAGGACTTGGGAGACTTTATCTTTTCTTGGCTTTTCTTGACTCTCCTCATCCTTCCGCAGATCACTGGGCCCCTCCTGAGTCATCTGGCTCCTTCTGTCCTCTTGGGGAGAGATCAAGTGCTGACCCAAGCCTCCCACCCTGGTAGGCCGGGTGGGTTGTGACTCAGCAGCCTGTATCCTCGTGGCTGACTGGTGTAGCTGAGTTGGGAGGTGACCCTCAGCTCACAGGTCGGGCAGCTCCGGTCAGTCTCGTGGCTCAGCTTAGCTCCTTTCCATTGACAAGACCGTGACCTTGGCCAAGTGCCTGCAGTAAAGGGAGGCTCGGAGGGGTTATCTGTAAAATGCAGGTACTTCCTTCACCGTGGGAAGCATCACACCGCAACGACTGCCTGGTGCACAGTGAGCGCTCCAGAAACCGTGGGGTTGTTATCATTCTCATAAAATGCACACAAGGCCCCTTTGGCTCTTGTGGTCTGGGGAGCCAAGGCCGGTTCCCATGGCACCCAGTGAAGTCACGGGCAGGACTGATGGCTGTGGGCAAAGAACCCAAGGTTCAGGCCCCACATGGTCAAAGCATTTTAAAGGCCTTGTATTAGAAAAATAAACCAATTAAATAATACTGCCCCCCATAAAAGCAGACTTTTAATGGATTCCATGGTAGGATTTTCACCTTGGCGATCCCGGAGCCATGGGCCTCGATGAGCCTGTCTGCCGCCATAGGGAGAATTTAATCTCGCCCGGCGTGGGCATAATTTTACAAGTTTTATGGCTGTTTTTACTTCTTCGAAGTGTTGCTATGTCATTGTGTACGGAGGGTAACTTGCGTGCGTTTAACAGTTTACCTCCTTTTTGGTGGAAATGAAAAATGAAGTCATAAATTAAAGAGAAACACAACACAGAATTTTTTCTCTCTTCTTGGGGCACCTGGAGGAACAAAGAACCAGTGTTTCTCTGCACAGCCTGATCAAATTCGAATGGCTTTAATGTATTGACATTTGCCTGTGATTGCCTCCACCCCCGGGAAGACTGCGGGCATGTAGCTGTGTTCGGAGCTTGTGCTACTGACCTCGAGAAGACCTAGGGCAGTTCTCCAGGATAGGGGGCAGTTCTCTAGGGCGGAGGTTGCAAACTCCAACCCGATGGTGACATCTGGTCCACTGCCCATTTTTGTTCATTGGTAGAAATAGCTCAAAAGAAGAATAATGTTTTCTGACACATGAAAATTAGATGACATTTTCCCAGATTTCGCTGTTCACAAGTGAAGTTTTGTTGGTGCCCAGCTGCTCCCATTTATTTCTATATCGTTTGGGGCGGCTTTCACACCACAGTGACCCTGCAGAGGAGTTATGACAGAGACTGCGGGGGCAAAGCGCAAATACTGTTTGGCCTCTTACAGAAAACTGTGCTGACCCCTGCCCTAGGAAGTCAAGGCAAAGGAAAAAGAAAACGTGGCCTCTTGTTTCCGGGCATTGATTGACTTTCAGAGTTTCCATGTGGCTTAAAGTGACAAGTCAACGGAGACTTACCTGAGCAGTAGTTGATCCTCCAGAGACCTTCCAGATGTCATCAGCTGCCTGTGGATGACTCTCCTCCCTTTCCTGACCTCAGATTGACTTCTGAGCGGAGGTCCTGGGTTTACCCCCTGCAGCCAGTTCTCCTAGTCATTTGAGCTGCACCCTGCTTGAGGTCTGCTAATAGAGAAGTTCCCCTTTCCTCCCAGGGGTATCTAAAATTGCTCCTGAAATTTGTCATCGACACTTTTAAACTCTGGCTTTTGGCCAGGCACAGTTTTAAGCATTCTGCATATAGTAGTAACTTATTTAATCCTCATATCCAACCCAGGAATTTAGATGCCCCTCTCATTCCCATTTCGCAGACAAAAAAGCAGAGGCACAGAGAGGTTAGGTAGCCTCCCTAAGGTCACACAGCTGGTAGTGGTAAAGCCAGGATTCAAACCCAGGCTGTCTGCTCCAGGGAATGTCCCGCTGTCCATTCGCTGCCTCTGTGGAGCAGGCGAATTCATTAGGCTGATGAAAGGATCTGTTTCTGTTGCACCTCGAACCATAAGAAAACTGCCTCATATTTGAGAAGAAAGCCCTTCTTCATTTGTTCTTCCCCATCTCTCTTTTTTCCCTCTCTCCTTCCTTCCTTCCTTCTTCCTTCTCTACCTCCTTTTTCCTTTCCTTCTTCCTTCCCTCCCTCTTTTCCTCTCTTCTTCCCTTCCTTCCTTCACTTCGTCCCTTCTCTTTCCTTCTCCTTTCCTCTTTCCTTCCTTCTCTTCCTCTTCACTGCTCTCCTTCCTTCCCTCCTACTTTCCTTTTTTCCTTCCTTCCTTCCTTCCCTCTTCCCCCATTTCCTCCCTCCCTTCCTCCTTCCTCCTCCCTCCAACAAATGACGATCAAGCCCATGGCTATGCATTACACAATGCATCAGGGGCTGCACAGAGTGAGCAGAAACATTTTTTTGTGAACAAGAAAAATGAAAGAATTCATTGCCATTTAAAGAGTTCTTGGTAACCTCAATGTTGGTGGGTTTTCAGGAGTTCACTTAATTCCCCCTCTTTTGTTAATTGTAAGTACCATCTCTGTCTGGAACCGTAAACTCTTATCCTTTCTGCTTCATGCTGATATTTTCACTAAAAATAACTTAATTTAGGAGAGGCTTTGGGGAGGCCGGGCCTCTGACCTATCCAGCGGGAGATCCTCCTGGAGAAGGACCTGCTCATCCTCAGAAGCCCGGCTTCCAGGGACCAGGAATAAGAGGGCATTGAGGGTTGCTGGAGATGTCTGTGGACTTTTAAAATGTGTCACCAAGGCTGGTGCTGGGTAGAATTTGCTGTCTTGAAGCAGCCATTCCCCTATCTTTCATAAGTGGTTTCATTTCGGTGAGTCTTTAGATGCCTGTCCTGTTTTCTTAAAACACTTGCTGGGGAGACTTTGTAGCATGATTTACATCCTTCTGGGTGTGGAGATGCCTGAATGTTGGGAAGACAGACGGCAGCTGTGCCGTTGGAGAAGGGACAGCCTGGAAATCTTTTGCTAGAAGCTGGTTTTCTCTTTCTTTCCTGCCTGTTTCTTCTTCCCTCCTCTGTGCCTTTTTCTTTGTCAGACAACAAATCTTTGTTGCTCATTTCTGATGAGCCTTCACTTTCTTTCCTCAGTCATGCGGAGGAATCCCTTTGGCGTGGACATCTGCTGCCGGAAGGGGTCCCGAAGCCCCCTGCAGGAACTCTACAACCCGATCCAGGTAAGCCTCCAGCACTGTCAGCACATGAACTTTTTTTTTTTTTTTTTTTTTTTTTTTTTGGTGGGGGTGGATAGTAAAAACTCCAAAACTGTGGTCTGTGGGGGATTTCAAACTTCCTTTCACTGCCTGGCATTTTAGCTTCAGTGGCTGCTTTCTTTGTCACCATTTTTCTATGTAGCATCTCTGAAAAATTCTAGCAAGGGATGTTTAGAATTAGAGAAATGCCTAGGCAGAGTGCTAAGCGTTCAGACCTGCCCAGGGTTTGAACTCTTGAGATTAACATAGTCTGAAGTCCCAGCAATGAGACTCGGAAATTCAAGGGCCAGCAAGGCTCTCTCAGTCTTCCCTGGTATCCCCAAAGGAAGGCTGGCATGTGGGTACACTTGATACCCAGCTCCCACATCTCACCTATATTTTATTTTTGTAACAAAGTCTCGCTGTATCACCCAAACTGGAGTGCAGGGGTGTGATCTTGACTCACTGCAACCTCCACCTCCCGGGTTCAAGCGATTCTCCTGCCTTAGCCTCCCGAGCAACTGGGACTACAGACACCCACCATTACGCCCAGCTAAATTTTGTATTTTTAGTAGAGACGAGGTTTCACCATATTGGCCAGACTGGTCTCGAACTCTTGACCTTGTGATCCCCACCCGCCTCGGCCTCCCAAAGTGTTGGGATTACAGGCGTGAGCCACCGCCCCCGGCTCTCTCACATATAAAGCCCAGTGATGCCCCACCTCACTGTGCCAGTTTGGCAAACTCCCTTGTGAGCAGGGACTTTTTGCTAAGTGACTGCCTCAGTAAATCTGACTTGTTAGTTTAATGAGGCAGCAAAAGTGGCCTCTGTGCCATCAATTATAAAAAGAGCTCCTCTTTGAGGAAAAAAAAAAGCTCCAACTGAGGAAAAGTGTCTTCTGTGGAAAGCTAGTGCAAAGTTAGGAGGCCTGGTTGCCATGGCGACAGCCTCCGTGGCGTGTGTGGGTCCTGATGTGGAGACTCTGGGGCTGATCCTTTTGTAGGAACATTAATTAGCACTTGATGCCCAGAACCAGTGAGTGAATAGCTAGCAGCAGCATCAATGGACCTTCGATAGCTGTTGAAAAGGAGGGAAAAATGTACTGCTTTGGCCGCAGTCTCTGACTGCATTTAATCCTTGTGTTGACCAAGTGCCTGGTGGAGGAAGATAATACATGGGCCTCAAAGGTGTCGGAATTTTACAACTCTTGTAAAGGGATGCCCTTGAGAACTATCTGATGCCCCCTGTCCCCCTTCCCAATCTCTTACCTACACTCCCTTCTGGAAAAATGGACTCCTGGGTTTATGCATCATGGGTGGCCTAATTAGGTTAACTCATGCCCTGTCTTGAGGTGTGACTTGGCCAGATGAGCCCATTAATTGCCAAGCCAGTATTGCCTGAGGCTTCCTGTACTGAGTTCTGTGGTGACTCGGTGGGAAATTTGATAGTTGGGTTCCCTTTGGTGCCCAAACAATCTGCTTATTATAGGCAGGTCTCCCACCCTGTCCTAAGGAAGAGGCAGAATTGGGCTTCAACAAAGGATAGGAATTCTGGTAACCCACGTTGAAAACAACACAGGCGCCTCAGATACAAACCATTCCCGTCTTTTTGTTGATATGCTCTGTTCTCAGATCATTTTCTCCTTCAAAACAAAACTGCCGGAACACTGCTGCAGATTTTATGAGCAACATATGGTGTCATGGGAAAAGCTATTTCTGAAGTCACCACCCCTGTGGATGGGAGGTCCATGAACTGCATCTGTCCTGGTCACTGTCGGCTCCCCAGGACCTAACACAGGGCCCTTGAATACTTGTGATTCAAAAAATGAAAGTCCAGGTTCGAGTCCCGACTTCATCTCTAACTAGTTGTACAACCCTGAATATATGATGAGTTCTCTTTAGGGATCAGTTTTCCTACCTAAAAGTCTCCCTGGAATGTTGGGAGAGTGAAATAATTCTGATGTGTCAGGGGCTCTGTCGGTATGATTCGTCATTTTTGTGGTCAGGAGGGAGGCTTCCATATCAGAAGCCTCGACTTAGGAGTCAGACCTGGGTTCAAAGCCTGGTTTTACTATTTCTTAGCTATGTGACTGTCAGGTGTTTATTTAACCTCTCTGAGATTTCTTTCCTTGATTTATAATGCGGGGTGAACAATACCTGCCTTGGAGTGTTGCATTTGGTGATGTGTCTTGGTTGGAGCTTCCTGTGGAGTTTGCTCCTTCATGGGTTCATTCACTCATTTTCCTCATTCATTTCTTCATGTGCTGTTACATGTGCTTAGGAAAATATAGCTTAGTAGCTTAGCAACTTAGCCCTAGGCGCAGGGCGCAAAAGGGTAGAGAGGGTGTACGATTAGCCTTTTGTGGTAACTCTGAGCCCAGGGCTGAGGGGAATGAGTTGATTGGTGAGGCAGACCCTACTTGGTCCAATTGTAAACTAGTCAGAGAAGAGATGCCTGTCCCGGTAGAGCCCCCCTTCTTCCTTCCAGTAGTGTTCTGAGCGCTGTCTGGATGACAGGCCTATGGGGCAGTAGCCTGGGACTTGGAGGGCAGCTAGGGCTGGAGAGCAGCTCCCGAGGCATTTGGGAGGAGGGCGTAGGTGGGTGAGTCACTGTCCTCCCTCAAGGATGTCTTGGGCAAGTTGTCTGGCCCCATTAGCCAGCAAGGGAAATGTCTCTGCGGGAAAATCACCTCGTTTCCTCGGGATGTTTTTTCTTAGGCTGGTTTCCTTTACAAGCTGCAATTATGTTCCATCCCATGCAAGTTCAGTAAGTGGCACTTTTCAGAGAAACTGTCTTGGTGATCATTTGGGCTGCCGTGGGCTGGAGAGTTGAGGAGAGAAGGGAGTAAGAGCTTCTCTTGAGTTTAGTTGGTTTCATGTCCACGAGCCATTTATAAACTTTGCACCTGACTGGGCTCTGGTGCAGTTTGTTGTATTTCCCGACCAGCCAAGCTGTTGAAGCTGCTGAGCCCGGCATGTTGTATCACCGAGGCAGATGACAAACCCTCTAGTTGCTAGAAACCAAACTGCTCCCCGAGCTGGCGTTTCCGATTTTTATACTGACTGCTTATTTGGGCTTGATATGTAAACTGTTTATTTTAGGTGATAAGAAACCAACATTATGGCCAGAAGATATCATCTTAGTTACTCTGTACCAGTATGGTAGGCCAGATACTATCTAGATGCTTATAAACCTCTTATCTAATCTTTATAATAATAAGCCCCAAGCTAAGTTTATATCCCCATTTTATGGATGGGGAAACTGAGGCCAGTAACTTCATACAGCTTATCCAAGGCCACATAGCTGGGAAGAAACAGAGTGACATTCAACCCGATAACAAATTACAAATCCAAATTTTTTTTACCTGTATGCTGTACCTGCTGTTACTAGCAAAGTTCTCTTGATGGGAGTTACTCTATCCCCTCTCCAAAAAAGAAAAAAAAGATATCAAACCCAGATTTTTCACTGGACAAAGGGTTAGGAAAATTGGGAAAAACTGGGAAATTTTGGCTATCATCTGGGAAAATTGGCTATAATCTTGGGAAACTGGCTGTAATCTGATTTTAGCGTGCAGAGTTTTTTTATTTTAGTGTCCAAGGTTTTCTTATTTTAGTGCCCTGCAAACTCCTAACCAATAAAACAACAACTGGTTAAAAAAAGTTTGGAGTTGCTATTCTTAGAAAAACTGGACTCCGATGTCTTATAATTTTCCTGGTTCTCTGCTGTCTCCTTGGCCCCAAAATAAAATGTAATTGCCCATCAGATCAGCTGGAATCAAGTCACCGAAAGTTCAGGAGGTGTCAGCTGCATATTTGTGGGCCGAGCACATCTGCGGGCCTCTCTGGCTCAGCTCAGATGCACAGGGGCAGAGCTGCGTTGTCAGCCATTAATTGGGCCTCATTTCCCCTAAATGCCAGCGAGGGTGAGACAGCTTGTCCTTCTGCCTCGCCCACCTCCCGGTCCTCTCGTGGGTTCCCTGAAGTCTTCACAGCATCACTCATGTGGTTCAGCCCTGCCCTGCTTGGTTCTTTCTTTAGCATTTACACTTGCTCTGTGATTACTGTGTTCCAAGGGGAGGGACACACAGCGCAGGGCTGACCGTGAATTTATAAGCGCTGAGTCTAGTAGGTTTGCATTGGGCACAGCAGATCCAATTGTCTGAGGAGTCTCTGAGGACTGAACAGTGTTCAAGGGATTTAGAGGAATTCTGGGGAACTCTTTGAGGGGGAGAAAAGAGGAAAACAGGGAATGACAAGATCTTGGAGGCCCCCACTGAAATCTCTGTTACATACAAATTTGACTCCTTGTTGGTCAAATCTTTACGGTGCTAAAGTAAATTTATTTCTCCATCAGGTAGACTCCAGGAAGCAGGATGGGGAGGGGAAGAGAGGGAGGGAGGAGGAAGTCAGAAGGAAAGAAGGATGAGAGAAAAAAAGGAAGACAAGTGACTAATTGTATAATTATACTAAATGTATAATACAGCTCCTGAATGGGAGAGTCAGGCTTATGTAGCGTGGCTAGGTTGTAGGATGAGGAGAGGCTAATGCTTAATTTTTCCTGGGTGGAAAAATCATTTCTTGGGATTCTCTTTCCCAGTGACTCACGCTGAGACCTGGGGTATGCTCAGGACCAGTTGCAAAATTCACAAAAGCAGGGGTCGGGACTTCTGGAATGCCATGGAATGGACAGTAGATGTAAACAATTGCAGGCTGGGTGTGGTGGTTCACTCCTGTAATCCCAGCACTTTGGGAGGCTGAGGTGGGTGGATCACCTGAGATCAGGAGTCCTAAACCAGCCTGGGCAACATGCTAAAACCCCGTCTCTACTAAAAATACAAAAATTACCTGGGTCTGGTGGCTCACACCTATAATCTCAGCTACTTGGGAGGCTGAGGAAGGAGAACCTGGGAGGCAGTGAACAGAGATCATGCCCTACACTCCAGCCTGGGTAATAGAGTGAGACTCCGCCTCAAAAAAAAAAATTGCCCATTTCTTTTTTGCTTACTGAACCTAATATATAGCCCAGTGAACGAGAGGCCTTTGTCTCCTGGCCGAAGCTGGCAGAGCAGGAGTCACCCTCGAGAATTCTGCCATGGGATCGAACATCTTGCTGATGTTTGAAAGCTGGGCTCATTGATTTCGTTGAATGTTTTTGATTGATAAAAGCTTGTAATAGTCCAAAGATTGTTGGGGCAGCTGGGGAGACTCTCTTAACCCCAACCTAAATAGCTTTTTCAGCAATGCTTGCCAAAATGTGTTGCTTCAATGGACATTTGTAGAATAAACAGAGGAAAAGGGCATGGGGAAGAGAGGCACCTGGGTCATGGAACCCGGTAAGTGGTACAAGATAGACGCTTTGTGCAAAGTTATTAGGGAATCAGGAGTGAGTGGTTAGCCTCTGAGGTGCGGTGCACAGTGGGGGCCTTTAGACAGGATTTGAGTCCGGTCTCTGAAGATACAGCAGACTTCCCCACGTTGAAGAAGACGGAACAGCATCACGGAGCAGGGAACATCAGCGAGGCTGCAGAGAGACAGTCCATGGCGCATTCAGAGAACTCGGAGAGGTTCGTGGCTGGAGTGAAGGTGATGCCACTTCAGTGAGGGCTGATAGGAGAGGGGCAGGAGAGCAGGTTGGCAGCATGTGGCTTGGGTCATGTCTGCCATTCTGGTCGTTTCCAGTCCACCTGGTCTTCACCTATCAGCAGGGTTGATGGTCATGAGGGGCCCACAGAACATGGCGTGCATCTTATGACCTAGCTTCTCCTTCTGACTTGGCCACTTGCTAACTGTGGGGCTTCTCCAGGGCAAGTAATGTACCCTTCCAGGCCTCAGCATTGTCATCTATGAAATGAAGGGTTTAGACTGGATCAGTGATTCTCAAACCTGTCGTCCTCATATTAGAACCACCCTGGGAGCTCTTAGAAAATGACCAGTGCCCAGGCGTCACCCCTGGCGATTCTGATTTTATCGGTCTGGGTTAGGGCTGGGGTGCTGATATTTTTCAGAGCTCCGTGAGTCTAATGGGCAGCCAGGGTTCAGAAGCCCTGGGTTGGAGGGTCTTTAAGCATCTGCTACCCCCTGTTCCTAAAAGTCTTTGATTCTAACATAACCTATAACTCGCGAAGTCCTAATTAGGGCAGGAGAAGCAGGATGGCAGGACCAAGGGAAGGCAAAAAGAGAAAGCAGATAAGCTGTACGTCCGCCTTTCTTCACGATCCAGGACACAGAGTCCTCCTGTGCAAATAACTCACCATCTTCCTGCACCCACCTGTCACCAGACCCTCGGTGGATAGAAAAATGCAAGTTAGGTCACTACAACCTTGGTGTTATCTGAACTGCACAAAACCCTCTTCAGCACACAGCACAAGCACCATCCTGTAAACTCCCCAGCAAGCCTTCGTCTGCTTGCGGTCAGTTCCTCTCTTGCTGACCTGCCCATTGCACCCTTGCAACATGTTTCCATACTTTTTCTAATAAATCTGCCTTTCGTCACCTACAACTGTCTTGGTAAACTCTTTTTACCACCCACATGACACCAACCCCAGATAGTTACAATGTAACCCGTTATGTGAAAAGCAAATCAAAGCATATATGCTGAGGTTGTTCACTCTACGTAGTTTCTACTATCTTTCTATATAAAGGCTCTGTGCCTGTGTTTTCCACTAGGACACAGAGATCATTGTCCCTCATCTACTCCCTTTGGAGGTTTGTGGGTCCGATGCCTACGGTGCTGGAGACCCAGCCTGCAGCATGTGGGCCAATTCAAGATGCCAAGTCCTCAGCCAAAGTATTGGGAGGAGCCTTGTGAAAGGGACCCTTGAGTCACTTCCCTCTTGAGCCAGTAAGAAGGAGAACCCAGACTTGCTCCAGGCCAGGCATCAGATGGACATTTCTGAGATCAGTTACAATCGTAGAAATGAGCATGGAAGGAGCAGGGCCCTCTGCCTTTTGAATGCTATTCGGGAAGAACGTTGCTGAGTGGTCACATAGGCTGGGGAAGGCATGAAAGAGCAGACGCTGTACAGTCCCCAACTCTGGTCAATTAATCCCTTCATTACCAACCACCTGGTAAATGACGAGTTCGTCTAATTATCTTCTTTGACTCAGCAGCTGTCTACCAGCCAACGAGGGATTAATTGATTTGGTTGTAGACTGACTGCTTATGCAAAGATAATACTCACTGCCAGCCTAGCAGCTGGCTGGCAAAGATGAAATATTACATTAACCTGATCTTACACATAGCACTTGGGAGAATGCTTCATTATTAATTGCAAATTACAATAGACCAGCGAGGCCCATTGCAAAAAACCGGGGACAGTGAACTGCTTCTTTCACCGTGGCTAGTGGATTCATTATTCTTGAACCAGGGAAGTCGCCCTGGTCAGATTTCTAGCCAAACAGGAAGGATTTCCAGTCAAGCCAGGGGGCATGAGAGTCAAACACAATTCCGATCTGAAGAGAGGAGTAGATGCCTGAGGGAACTGGGGAGTCCCAGGGCAGCTGTATGACCTGGGGCAGTCACTTACATACCCTGTTCAAGCCTTGGTTTCCTTATCTGTAAATAAGAGTTTGATACTAGTCTTGCCGGTTTGTGAGATTCAAAATTCTGTATAAAAAGCACCTAGGACAGTGCCAAGGTCAGAGTTGGTGTTAATCAGTAGCCATTCATTGTCTGGATGGAATTAGGTAACCTGAGAATTTTCTTAGGGGGTGTGGGCCCTTGCTGTGCTCTGTAATGTAGGCTCAAGACATTTTGCACAGGCACATTTGGAGTTTTGTTGAATAATAATAAGATGGATGAGTTCCTCTTGCCTGGAAGCTACTAGCTATGTTCATTGTGAGTACTTCCTAACAATTTTGATTTATTTGTTTCTAGCAGAGTCTGTGTTGATCAGCAGGCTTGATGCATTGATTTATAAAGCCGTGAGTGCCTCTGTGTGTATGCGTGCCTGAGTGTATGTGTTATGTGTTACATGCATATTCACTCAACCTATATTCTATAAAGCGAGCAGATGCAGTGTTCATATTTTAAAAGTCTCCTGTGGGCATGTCTGTTACACTCCGAATGCCTAGTTAGGTACTCAGTAATAGTCGTTAAATAAGACCTCATCTCTGTGTTGTGTTCATGTGAAAGCATCGATCTCATTGATTGTCCACATTTAACTCAAGCTTTCTTTATAGGCAGTCGTTCTGCTGCAGAAACAGAAGTTTCAGGAACAAGCCTAATTTGATCCAATATATTCAAATCTGGATAGTAAGCTTGATGCACCAATGGGGTTTTTCTGTGTCAGTCTGTATGAATATAATATGACATATTTAAACCAGAGAAGGGCATTCAAGTGACAAAATGACCTCGGCAGTTTCCAAATGGTAACACAGCTATACAATCTGCCATTTTCAGAAAGTTATTTCCTGAATTACTCTCAATTATAAGAGGCCTCCCCATGATTAGGTTTTTCTGTAAATGACACAACTCAAGTAGCTTCTCAGCCAACTGGATTTTAACCTTGTCGGAACGGATAGAACTGAAACAAAGCCCTGGCTTGTTCTGAAACTGCCCGTAGGAGAGGCATCGGGGTGAGGGCGTGGTGGCAGCACACGTCCTCCTTTCCCAGTGGAGTCTATGGGTCTGATGGAGCATGCAGGTCTCTGAGGAGTTTCCACCCCATCTTCACACTGGTTACTCTGAGATCTGAGGCACATGGCTGAACCTTTTTGAGCACTGGAGACCTTGTTTTTAAAACAGGAATAAAATGCCTGTGGTTCAGTTATTAAGGATTAAATTAGGAAATATATAGAATCCCAGGCACATGGCAAGCTGCTCAGTCAATGCTGATTTTTTTTTATTTGCATGGAAAAAACCTCCTCCAAGAAGCTCTGATTTTTTTTTCTCCCCTCCAAACTCAGGTTAAATGTCCTTCTAGAATGGTGCTGCCCACTAGCAATATAATATAAGTCACATATGTAATTTGAAAATTTTTGGTAGCCGCATTTTGAAAAGGAAAAAGAAAACAGGTGAAATTAACTTTAGTAATATTTTTAATTTAACTCAGTATACCTAAAAGTGTGATTATTTCCATATTTAATTGATAAAAATGTATTAAAATATTTTGTGTTTGGGTGTTTTCATACAAAGTCTTTGAAATCTGATGTGTATTTGACACCTAGAGCACATCTCAAATGGGACAGGCGGTACGTGGAGTGCTCAGTAGCTGCATGTGGGTCGTGACTGTTGTCTTGGACAGTGCTGGTCTGCAAAATGCCCCATTATCCCCACCTCCTGCCTGTGTCATGATGCTAATCTCACTCATTTAGAAGGATTCCACTAGGCTTTGCGCCCCTTGAAGGAAGGAGCTATGTCTTTCTTATTCATCTCGAGGCGTCCAGTAGCTACTGTGGGCCAGCCCCAGAAAAGGTACCCAGTAGATGTTTGGGCAGTGAATGAAGCTACTTGCTCCTGTGCCTCAGTGACTTCAGCATGGGGAGGTGACCAGGACTTCACTCCCCTGGAGGTACAGAGGCAGCTGAACATCAGGGCGTACGGTTTCCTGGGACCCAGTGAAGAGCATGGCGACTTTGTCCCAAGTCTCTGCTTCATGCTGATGCCTGATGTTTCTCCCAGAAGTTCCTTCCTGAAAGTGTACATGTGCTTATCATGAAAGGGCTAACACTTTGAAATGTGTCAGTCATTATATCTCAACTTTGATTTCGTAAGACGTTATGTGACTAGTGTGCAACAGGTGTGAGGCAGTTGGAGCGAATAGGAGCAGGGGATTGGTTGCGTGAAGGAACTGGAGAAAACAAGTCACAGGGCTAGGGAGGGATTCAGGTCGGCTTAAGCCCAGACCTCACCCTCCCTCGCTGCTTAGCCACACTCAGCCCTGTTTCTCCATTCCTTCCACTCCTACCTCCTTTTCTCTTTCTTCCGTAGTATGTGGCACGCAGTAAATATGCACTGCATGAAATGGATCTGGAATCCCTCACACCCCACCCTCTCTCCCTCACTGATTGCATATCCACTCTAGTGGTTTGCTGGGGCTGCTGTGACAATGTACCACGGACTGGGTGGCTTAGGCAATAGAAGTGTATTGTCTCACAGTTTTGGAGGCTGGAAGGCAGAGATCAAGGCACCGGCAGGACTGGTTCCGTCTGAGGGCCGTGAAGAAGGGCCTGTTCCAGGCCTGTCTATTATCCTCATGGTTTGAGGGTGATCTTTGGCTTCCTTGTTCCAATTCCTGCCTTCATCTTCACACAGTGCTCCTCCTGTGTGGGTGCCTGGCTTTGTGTCCACGTTTTTCCTTGTTATAAGGACACCAACCATATTGGATTAGGGCCCACTGACTCCAGCATGACCTCATCTTAACTAATTACATCTCAATGACGCTATGTCCAAATAAGGTCACATTTGAAGGTACTGGGGTGAGAACTTCAACATACGAATTTTGAGGGGACACAATTCAATCCGTAGCGCTTACTGTATGTCGTGCTCTGCTAGGTGCTAGGGCTTTCGGGATAAAAGTCCTTCTGTTATCGAAAGATAAAGGATAAATGTTGGCAGGGATGTGGAGGAGAGGGAACTCCTGTGTGCTGTTGGTGGGAATGTAACTTGGTACAGCCATTATGGAAACCAGTATGGAGGTTCTCCAAGAAATTAAAAACAGAACTACCATATGATCCAGCAATCCCACTTCTGGGTATATGCCCAAAGGAAGTACAAGCAGCATCTGAAACACACATCAGCACTCTCACGGTAGAAGAGTTGCAGCATTGTTCACAACGGTAAGATACAGAATCGGGCCAGGCACGGTGACTCATGTCTGTAACCCCAGCGCTTTGGAAGGCTGAGGCAGGTGGATTGCTTGAGGCCAAGGAGTCTGAGACCAGCTTGGGCAACATGGTAAAACCCTGTCTGTACAAAAAATACAGTAAAATTAGCCAGGCATGGTGGTGTGTGCCTGTAGCCCCAGGTACTCAAGAGACTGAGGGAGGTCGAGGCTGAGGTGAGCCATGATCATGCCACTGCTCCCCAGTCTGGGGAGACCCTGTCTCAAAAAGAAGAAAGGAAAGATACAGAATCAACCTAAATGTCCATCAACCGATGAATAGATAAAGAAAATGTGAGTGAGATATGTAGATATAGATACAGATTGACATAGGTATATAAATATATATAAATGGAATGTTCTTCAGCCTTAAAAAAGAGGGAAATTGTCTGCCCTTTCTGACAACATGGGTGAACCTGGGGGACTGATATGGTTTGGATTTCTTTCACCTCTGTCCCCAAATCTCATATGGAATTATAGTCCCCAGTGTTGAAGGAGGGGCCTGCTGGGAGGTGATAGGATCATGGCAGCAGACTTCACCCTTGCTGTTCTCATGATAGTGAGTGAGTTCTCATGGGAACTGGTTGTTTAAAAGTGTGTAGCACCTCCCCCTTCTCTCTTCCTCCTGCTCTGGCCGTATAAGACGTGCCTGCTTCCCCTTCACCTTCTGCCACGATTGTAAGTTTCCTGAAGCCTCCCCAGCCATGCTCTCTGTACAGCCTGTGGAGCCAATGAAACCTCTTTTCTTTGTAAATTACCCAGTCTCAGGTAGTTCTTTATAGTAGTACAAGAATGGACTAATACAGGGACAGTATGCTAAGTGAAATAAGTCAAACACAGAAAGACAAATCCGGATGATCTCACTTATATGTCAGAATCTCAAAAGGTTGAGCTTGTAGAAGCAGAGAGCAGAGTGGTTACCAGAGGCGGGGGAAATGGGAAGATGTTGGTCAAAGGGCACAAGGATTCATTAGACAGAATGAATAAATTCTGGAGATCTAAAGCACAGCATGGTGACTATGGTTAATAATAATGTATTGTAGACTAGAAATCTGCTAGGAAAGCAGATCTTAAATGTTTTGACCACACAAAAAATGATAACGATGTGAGGTGATAAATATGTTACTTAGCTTGATTGTGGTCATCATCTTCACTATCTATCTATCTATCTAAACATCATGTTAAATACCATGAATATACATAATGTTTGTGAAATTAACCTCAATAAGTCTGGGGAAGTTTGTGCTCTAATAAGGGAATCAGGCCAGTAAACTGACTGTTACAAAACGAGGTCCTGGCCAGACGCAGTGGCTCTTGCTGGTAATCCCTGAACTTTGGGAGTCTGAGGTGGGAGGGTGGCTTGAGCTCAGGAGTTTGAGACCAGCCTGAGCCAGATGATGAGACCCTGCCTCTACAAAAAATTTAAAAATTAGCTGGGCATGGTGTTGCGTGCCAATCATCCCAGCTCACTCGGGAGGCTGAGACCGGAGAATCCCCTGAGCTCAGGAAGTCAGGGTAACAGTGAGCTATGATTGTGCCACTGCCCTCCAGCCTGGGTGGATTTTTAAAAATTAAAAAAAAAATTACAAAATGATGTCCTGTATGAGTTTAATACATGAAGTTGGAGGAGCATAGAGATGGACCTAGACTAGGCATGTGCATGTGTGTATGCATGCTTGTGTGTGTGTGTGTGTGTGTGTGTGTGCCTATGTGCTTGTGTGTGTGTGTGTGCCATGCATGCTGTGCGTGTGTGTGTGTGCATGTGTGTGTGCGTGTGTGTGTGTGCATGCGTGTGCTTGTGTGTGTGTAGAGCCTTGGGCATGCTGACGGAGCAAAGACAGGAGGGTGGCATGTAGAAGAACAAGTGACTCCACCCTCTCTTGCACAGTTAAAATCTGGCCAAGGAGAGAGGGGAGAAGGGAGAAGAGGCGCTGACTGGTGGGGCTGAAGCTTTGTTCCTCCTGGGCAGGCATTCTCCATCCATGCCCCTCTTCTTGGATGCAGAGGATAAGCAGGCCGAAGAGGCATGGACACTGAGTTTCACTGTAGCTCTGGAGTTCTAGAAAAGTCAACAGCCCCTGTATCTCTAGCCGATCCTCTGCTGTTCAATGTCTACATTACCGCCCTGGGAGACACTGCAGGCCTTGGCAGGCGTTGGGCAGGCCTAGAAGGAAGCTGGCTTTCCTTGGAATGTGCCACAGGGGTGTGACGCCCAGGCAGACTCCAGTGCTGCCTAAAATGGCCTCTTGCAACATTCCCGTCTCTTCATCTTAAATCAGGGACTTGAAGCCACAAAATGGCAAATCCACAGTTCTGGCAGTCGTTTTGAGTATTGGAGAAATTGCTCTGGACATCTGTTTTGTCTCCAGCATGTTCCTCACGGAATACCCACGGATATATCCACGGATGTAACAGACATCCTGCCAAGGCAGAGCTTGGCTCTTGAGAACTCGGCAAGCTCAGTACTTGCCTGGATTCCTGCCTCGTGTCCCATCCCAGTGTTTGGAGAAAAGCTCTGAGGGAAAGACGAATGTCTGAGGCCACACAGCCTAGAAGGAGTCAGGACCACAGGCTCTAGAACTAGCCCCACGTGGGCTGAAATCCCAGCATCAGTGTCTGCAGGCTGTGTGACGTAGGAGACCTTACCAGCTCTGTGCCTCACTTCTCTCACTCTTAAAATAAGAATAAGAATTGGCCGGGCACGGTGGCTCATGCCTGTAATCCAGCACTTTGGGAGGCAGAAGCAGGCGGATCACTTGAGGTCAGGAGTTCAAGACCCGTCTGGCCAACATGGTGAAACCCTGTCTCTGCCAAAAATACAAAAGTTAGATAGGCGTGGTGGCAGGCATCTGTAGTCTCAGCTACTCAAAAGGCTGAAGCAGGAGAATCACTTGAACCTGGGATGTGGAGGCTGCAGTGAGCCAAGATCCTACCACTGCACTCCAACCTGGGCGACCAAAAAAAAAAAAAATAGCACCTACCTCATTCTCTCTTGTGAGAAGGTGATGAATCCAGACACGTGAAATGCTTAGAAAGGTGTCTGGCACCAGGCGAAGGCTGTTTGCTGTTTGCTGTTGTTATTGTTACTCAGGCATAGACAGAGAGGAGCAAATGGTCCCTGGGAGCAGATGAGCAGGTGGAGGCTAAGGTCACTGGACGATGGAACTCCATATCGCCAGATAATCTTCTGCTGTCTTGTAGATCCAGCATCTCTAAAAGAAACGCCGTCTTTTACTGCAAGGGTTCACAGCTGTGGCTGCGCTGTAGAAGCAAAAAAAAAAAAAAAAAAAAGGAAATTGAAACAATTGCAACGTTCAGGCCACCCCGTCAGTATTTTCCGTAAACCCTCAGGGAATTCCAATGAACAACCAAGTTTGAGAAGCACTTCTTTAGGTTTTTCCTACTCAAGGACAGATCCAGGGACCAGCAGCATGGACACGTGTGGGAGCTTCTTAGAAGTGCAGAAGCTTGGCCCCCACCCCAGCCTGCCAAAGGGAAACTATATTTTTAACAGGATCTCAGGGGATCTGTACAAGGATTAACTGGACAAGACTTCTCAGGGCCTGGGAGCCCCTAGAAGAAGCAGCCATCTAGTATGTTAGGTCACAAAGGACCCGTGGTCCCAGAGTCTGTGTGGGTTGCTGAGACGGGAAACAAGAAGAGGTCCTGACCTCTCTTGGAGTGTGGCATGCTTCTGCTTCCAGAAACCCTGGAAAATAAAAGGCCGTGTTTATGCAGCCATGGGCTACTAGTCCGTGGCAGGCTGCTGGAGTCCCAGGTGGGCCAGATGTGTCGCCTCTCGGTCCCTCTGCATGCAGTAAATACTCATAATTTCAAATGACTCAACTCAGGGAGAGGAGAAATGTGACATCAAACGGGTGCCTTTAGAAACAGATGTCACTGCAGTACCTATAAAAGGAAAACCTGTGCAGCCTGCGTGCAGTGTCCCCGGAGTGAAGGGGATTTGTGGGGCTACAGGATAGGGTCCCCTGGGTAGCCACAGTCAGGGTTATTAACAGTTCTCTTCACAGATTGGGCTGTTCCTCACTTTTGTCAAGAAACAAGAAGGAGGAGGCTGATGTAGGCTCTCCATGCCCACCTGTCACCTTCACTCCAGCCTTTTCCTTCAAAGGACATTTTTAGGTGTCATCTTACCCTCCTCCCATTCACCCTGCACTGCCCCCAAATGCCTGGTGCAGCAAATCTCAATGCAGTTTTGTGGGAAGAGCATGAAATTTAGACCCCTACATCCTGAGTTCAAACCCTGCAGGGGGATTTTGGGCAAGTAATTCACCTTCTTGGGTCTTCAATGTCCTCATCTGGAAAGTTGGAATAACTTATTTAACTTCATCTAACAAGGGCCACATAGTGTAACAGGTAAAACTGTGGGTTCTCAGAGTCAGGATTCCTGGGTTCAAATTTATACTTACTGGCAGAGCTATTTGGGGTCAGTTTTCTAATCCCTCAGTTCTTTATATGTAAAAATAAGAAAAACAACACCTAGCTCTTTGGATTATTTTGAAAATTACATGAGTTGATTTGTGTAAAGTGCCTAGAACAGTGGCTGACAGTACAAAGTCAAATACATATTTTCTTTCTCTTTTCTTTCTCTCTCTCTCTCTCTCTCTTTCTTCCTTTCCTTCCTTCCCTCTCTTCCTTCCTTCCTTCCTTTCTTCCTTTCCTTCCTTCCCTCTTCCTTCCTTCCTTCCTTCCTTCCTTCCTTCCTTCCTCCCTCCCTCCCTCCCTCCCTCCCTTCCTTTGTTTCTTTCTTTCTTTCCTTTCTTTCTTTCCTTCTTTCCTTTCTTTTCTTCTTTCTTTCTTTCTCTGTTGCCCAGGCTGGAGTGCAGTGGCATGATCATGGCTCGCTGCAGCCTTGACTTCCTGGGCTCAAGAGATCCTCCCACTTCAGCCTCTGAAGTAGCTGAGATCTCAGCCCTGGGCCACCACACCCAGTTAATTTTTTTTTTTTTTTTTTTGTAGAGATGGGGTCTCACTATGTTGCCCAGGTTGGTCTTGAACTCTTGGGCTCAGGTAGTTCTCCTGCCTTGGCCTCCCAAAGGGTTGGGATTACTGGTGTGCGCCACCGCACCTAGCTGAGTTGTATTTTTTGTTTTTGTTTTTTACTTCTGTGTTCTCATCTTTAAAACTTCCTATTCTTTCTTTAAAAAGAAAATTGTAATCATGATTTGGTTCATAGTAACTGCGTTCTAAGAGAAACGTCTTTGGCCCAGTGACTGTTTTACTCCCTCACATTCAGACAACCTTTTACTGCTTTTCAAATACATCATTCCCCATTTTACAGATGAAGAAACTGAGGCATAGAGAGGTGTTTTGTTGGTGGTGTGCAGCATCATCCAGGCTGTTTGGGGAATTGCAGAGCCATGCTTCTGTCTAGCTCTGGAGCTTGTTTGATGCTTATGGGACCAGGCTAGGCCACCTCCACCAGCTCAGCTGGGGTCGACTCAGTGATTAAATGAGTGACCTGAACTCGTTTGATTCTTAATGTACTGGTCTTTAAGTCAAGATGAAACCCCTCCCTCTCCGTGGTTTGTAGAAGGAGTATACAGGGCTTGTAAATGGGCTGACTAAATGCCTGCCTGCAGGTGGGTGATCAGCTGGAATGAAATGCACAGTGAAGACCACCCATGGCTACTCCAGGCACCTCTAGGGGAGGGTCCTGAAAGCCCCCATCCTAGCGGGCAGGATTCAGTGAAATGGGAGCACGCATGGGGGGCTGTGTGCCCACCTGTGCCTGTGCCGGCAACATCTCTCAATTTCCTGGCTTGTCGGCTTCTCCCGGGAACTCACTCAGATCCCTCATGAGTCAAACAGAGCATCCCTGAACCAGGACTGGGTTTGCTCAGGCCAGAAACTGTGCCTGAAACAGGGGAGTTGCAGAGAAGGACTTCTCTGAGCTTGGAACTTTCTAAAACATTTTCTGCGCACACACAAAAATGTTAGGAGGCTGCTTTAAGATGTTTCTTTTTTGAGCTCTTCCCTGCCTAGGCACAGTAACCATGTGTAATTTTCTTCTCAATTCACTCTTCTTGTCAGGAGAGGGCTCTTTTTAGTCACTCCACTGGGTTCTGTTCCGAGTGCCCTCTTCTAAGCCCCAACCAAGAATTGGTGTTCAAACAAAAATCGGGATGATTCTGGGTCTCCTTCCTAATTAACAGGAAGCCGTAAGCCCATGAAAGCAAGCCCCAAACAGGCACTGGGAGAGGCTGGGGTGGGGGCTGCTTATTTGGGGGCTGCCTATCTTGGAGAAGGCTGTTTACACTGATCCGTAGACTCATTGCGTTTTGGTTGGCTACGGGTTCAGAAAGGGTTAACTCATCTCCCAAACCCATTCTCTAAGGGTGAAGAATTGAATAAACTCGCGCTAAGCCCATGGTTTTTGCAGATGGAATATTCTGGTTTCTACTTTTCAAGAGCAACCCAAAAGTTCATTAACAAGGAGCAACTTGTCATCTTTACATAGGGCCAAATTTGAATAGGAGAAACTGTTCCCTTAGCCAGTAAGTGAGCCCGGTCCACTCCCCAGCCCCGAAGCTTTGTCTTTCTATAATTGTCATTCCTGAAGAGTCTTCATCCCAGGTCTGATGGGGCCACTTGAACATCTCATCGAATTTTGTAGGGAAATAGCATGCTAAAGAGACTTTTGAAAATTAAGAGGCTTGAAGGCTGCCTTGAGACATGTCTCCCAAAGGTATTTTGTCACCACACAGAATGGCTCACAAATGGTGCCCCCCACTTTCTCCTGCTTGCCACATTTGGGTTTCTCTCATCCATAGAACAGTTAATCTCACTCAGTTCAGAATCTCAGCCTTGGCTCTCCATAGGTTTTTCTTCATTTTCTAGGATAAATGAGTTGGAGTCTGAAAAGAAGTGTGACTTCTTCAAGGAACTAGCAGATACAAGGGGAGTTCAGAAGCAGCTGACATCCAATTATTCACGGTCACGGGGGAGAGGGATTGAATGAGAAATAGAAATCCACAGATAATCTCCAAACCTCATGCTCATCCATAGCCTTCTCTTCCAGCATGCCTTTAACGGTACCAAGAAATGGGCTAATTTAGCGCTGTTTTCACAACGGAGGCCCCGAGAGATCAGTACAGTAAAATTAATTTGCCAACCCTCCTCTTAATGAGAAGCACTGAAAGGAATGGAAATTCTCCATTTATTTATTTATTTCTGTTACTCACCCAGGGTGAAGTGTCATTTTTCTTGAGCAAGTGGCAAAATGAGCTTATTTTCTTGGCTGGTTTTGTTCATTGTTTGTCGTATCAGAGAATAGCGTAGAACATTGTGACTTTCTTTTCACTAACACGAAACAAAATAAAACAAAAATGTTTGGGATTCAGGCCTAGATAATCTTGAAATAAAAGCCAGGAGCTAGGAGAATGACAGTCCGTTGCAATTGATAATTGAGTCTCCTTCCCCAGGATATTACAGTGTAACTGAATCCCAGAGGAAGAAGTGATAAGTATCTTGTTAAGATAAGTCTTTGCCAAAAACAGCCCGTGGCAAATTGCTGCCATTTGTTATCCAGTACTGAGTGTGGGGTGTAGTCTTTCTTGAGCCTCAGAAACCCTGCTTGTCTTTATCAGTTCAGTTCAAATTTAACTTGCTAAATCTCACTGTCCAAAGCCTGGGCAGACTTTCAAAGGCAGTATTGTTGCTGATCTCAAGCTTTACACCGTGGGATCTTGGGGAGTCTCACAGACCACAGCCCCCCTTGGGGGCACCTTGATCAAGGCCTGGGCAAAGGATCTGTTTGGAGAATAAAGGTCAATCCAGCCTCAGAGATGAACATGTGTGGCCTGGCCTGTTATACCTAGTCAAGGAGATGATGGGCTGCAGACATCCTGTCTTTCTCTCTGGTGCTGTCTTTGACCTTGCTCTTGACTCAGGCCATTCAAAACCCAGTGCCTGCAGTCACTGGCTTCCCAAGCTGTGGTAGGCAGAATGCCTTGCCCCTTTTCCAAGCAGTCAGACTATGTTACCTTATTTGGGAAAAGGCACTTTGCAAAGGCAATTTAAGTTAGGGGTTTTAAGATGGGGAGAGTACCCTGGATTATCCGGATGGGTCCGGTGTGATCATCAGGATGATAAGGGAGGCAGGAGCATCAAAGCCAGGAAAAGAGGCGTAAGGATGGAAGCAGAGCTTGGAGTGACATGAGGAAGGGGGCCACAAGCCTAGGAATGTAAGTGACCTGTAAAAGATGGAAAAGGCACAGAACGGATTTCCTCTTAGAGCCTTCAGAAGGAATGGAAGCCTGCTAACCTCTTGACTTTAGGACTTGTGACCTCTGGAATCAAAGCGGAGTTGTTGGTAGTGATTTGTTACAGAAGCAATAGAAAACTAACATGCACACACCCCTTTTTAGTTGGAGATAAGCTTCTCTCGCCCAAGCTCTTAATCAATGTCAGGTGAGGCTACACCTGAACCACGGTCCAAGGGAGGCCTGGGAGAGGCTAGGTCTGAGACATCAGGCAAGCAGTCCAGCAGCAGTGTGGTGAGTCTGAAAACTGGGAACGCTGCTGCTGATGGTGATGAGTTGTTCTGAGGATCAAGTGAGGTACTGTGAAAATGCCTAGCAAGTCTAGGTATAAGCCGGCAACCCTGGTGACCTCCACTGGTCCATCGTGTCTTACACACCTGCAGGGAATGGGCCGAGTTGATATAGCCAAAATCCTTGTATGTATTCTTAAGAACTCTTGACAACCACACATTCAATCCAAAACTTACATCAGATCACAGTTTTGGGGATGGGTTCCTATAGGTAGGAGGTACTACCACTGTTTAGTCAGTATATATTTTTTTTTTCAAAGACCGGAGTAAATATTTGGAGTTAATGGTGTTGTATTTGCCAGGATTTTCCTTCATGATTATTTAATGCTTGCAGTATTCTCAAAGTACCTGCATGCAGACTGGCTTCATTGAAACTCACAATTCTCTGAAGGTCGGCAGAGGAGATACTATTTTCCCATTTTATAGATGCAAAGAGAAGGAAGATCAAGGTATTAAATAACTCTCCCCAGGCAAGTAAACTCTTAGTAAATGTCACGTGAGGCTAAACCTGACCGTCTAGACTGGAGAGGGTATAGAGCATGCCGATTCAGAGCAGACAGCCCTGCCAGGCACTAGCTGTGTGACCTTGGGCAAGTTACTTAACCTCACCGTGCCTCAGTTTCTTCATCTGCCAATGTAAGGATAATAATGGGACCCACCTCACAGGTTTGTTGTGAAGATTAAATGAAGATAATGCAATAAAAGGCTGAGAACCGTGCCAAGCACATGGTAAAAGTGTGTAATTGCCTGTTAGCAGCAGCAGCAGCCACAGCAATAGCCAAAGGTCAGTTAACTCCCAGTTCAGTGTTCTGTTCATGATTGTTCATGTATTAAGAGCCAAAGCACCCCCAAAGTCATCTTGCCCTGCTGAAGCAGTCTAAAGTGCTCAACTAAGTTGGTGCATTAATCTTTAGACCAGAGGTCAGCAGACGTTTTCTGTAAAGGGCTAGACAGCAAATATTTTAGATCTCTGTTGCAACTAGTCAGGTTTGCCCTTGCAAATGAAAGCAGCCAAGACAATATGTAAATGAATGGGCATGGCTGGATTTCATCCACAGAGGTCCCCTGCTTTAGACTGTGCTGAGAGCCAGAGGTCTTGAGTTCAAGTCCCAGCCTCACCACACTGCAAGAGTGTTCTTGAGCAAGTCAGGAAGGCTCCCTAGACTTAGCCCCTAGTCTCTAAACATGGGAATAACAATGCCTCCCTCAAGAGCTGGTGAGACAATGAAAGCTGTTTGTAAACTATAGAGTACAGTGGCTAATTTGGGTATTAGTATTTTATTGCTGATGTATGGTTGTGGTCCAGACAACCCGTGGTAGATAAAAGCATGCATGTGCACTTGGTGTAAAATACCGGACTCTGTCTCACCGTCTCTGCTGTCTGCAGTTGCATTATGAAATCAGGAAAGGGTTATTTAATTTCAATCACTTTCAACTTGTTTTGGGATATGAGAAACACACCAGCCTCTTAAAGCTTCCCATTGCTGTCATGCGATGCTTCTCTAGCCATGAAGCCTTCCGTGTAGTCTGAGTTGATCTTCATTCTGAAAATGGCAAATGAGCAGAATTACCATGATGAATGAGGGCTCCAGAGAAACACAGCACTCATTCTCAGTGTCTCAGGCTGGGGGAGTGAAGCCTGCAGCCTTCATGGAGGGAAGATACATGGAGAATGAATTGCTGAGCGGAATATCAGAATGGCTGCTGAAGAAAAGCATTTGGAGGAGCAATTATGCAGCTCATTAAGATACACACTCCATTCCAGCCTCTGATACTAGGGGAATTGTCAGAGCAATTACGTGCAAACCTCAGTTTTGAGGTTTGAAAAGGGGTTGGTGCATAATCGCCAGGAGAAGAAAAAGAAGGGAGAAGGTTTGAAACAATAGGTATTAACTGGTTGTCACAGAAAGGAAGGTAGGGATGGAAGGAGCAGATACCCTGGGTCACTCAGGACTGAATGTGTGGTCTCAAGACTGCGTACAGGCCACATGGGCAGTGCATTTGGTACCCTTAATAGGACTTCTTGGAATCAAAGTGGTTTGCTTTGTAGAAAGTTGTAAGCATGGTGCTTGGGATATGTTTGTTGAATGAATGAATGATTTGTGCTTGCCACATATATATTGAACAAATGAAGGTGGGGGAAAATGAATGAACAAGTTAAAAAGATAAGAATTCATGTAAAATGAAGATGATAATCATACCTACCTTATATGACTACTGTGAGAATTAGGTGGTATAATGCACTTAAAACTGTTAGCACTTAGCCCGGCAGTGTCAGGCACTCAATTCTAGCTAGTATTGCCATTACATTTTCCCAGCTGTGTTAGCTCAGGCTGCCATAACAAGATACCATGGACTGGGGGGCTTGAACAACAGACATTTATTGACTCGGGTCTTGGAGGTTGGAAATCCAAGATCCAGGTGCCAGTGAGGCTGGTTTCTAGCGAGCCTCTCTTTTTGGCCCACAGACGGCCACCTTTTTGGCTATGACCTCACGTGGTCTCTCTGCGGTGCCCATGCACTCCTGCTTTCTCGTCTTATAAGGACACCAGTCATATTGGGTTAGGACCCCACCTTTATGACTTCATTTAGCCCTAATTACCTCTTCAAAGGCCTCATGTCCAAATATAGTCACATTGGGGGATAGAGCTTCAACATACACATTTTGGGGGACGCAGCTCATTCCATAACACCAAGTAAAGAATCACACTTTGCTTTTATGGCCTGATCTTGTGACTAGGCAGTTATGCAAAACCTTTCAAAACCACTAGAATCGCTGTTACTTGGGATGAGAAACTGGAGATGCTCCAGTGTTCTGGAAAAGCGAATAGATTTCCAGTAACATATGTCCATGTTAGCGCCTGACTCTGTGCTCTTCAAAGATCCCAGTGACCATCCTTTTTCTTTTTTTTGAGACCAAGTTTCACTTTTGTTGCCCAGGCTGGAGTGCGGCGGCGCGGTCTCTGCTCACTGCAACCTCCACCTCCTGGGTTCAAACGATTCTTCTGCCTCAGGCTCCCGAGTAGCTGGGATTACAGGCACCCACCACCACACCCAGCTAATTTTTATATTTTTAGTAGAGACGGGGTTTCACCATGCCAGTCAGGCTGGTCTTGAACTCCTGATCTTAGGTGATCTACCTGCCTCGGCCTCCCAAAGTGCTGGGATTACAGGTGTGAGCCACCGTGCCTGGCTGACCATCGTTTTTCTTTCCACCGTTAGACAAGCAGGCAACTCACCCATGCTGTTTTTCTGAAAGAAGCAAACTTTCTGAACTGTCTTCCTAAGGATTCCATAAAACAGGTGCCCTGAGAGTTGAAATTGACCATGTAAATGTGTGTTCTTGTGTCAGAGTAAGCACTAGTAAATCTCATTTTTTCCCGTCTTCTTTTTCATTTCCAAATCTGCCTGGAAGACAGTAAAATCTCATTAATTTGAACCTTGCTAATTTGGAATATGTAACATTTCCTCCAAGCTCACCATGAATAAGGCATTTGTGAAGCAAATTAATAGTGTGAACATAATTAGAAAAGATGAGTCTTGTAGTGTTGCGAGGTACCTGGAGGTGATCCAGTCCTTTTCATTGGTGGCTTGTTTCTTTTCACATAGGAAATCGCGGCCCAGTCAGGCTCTGTGGCTCTTCCACACTCACACAGGGGGACTGTCTAACCTCCTTCAGGACGCTAGCCTCAGACACGGAGACTTGCTTGTTTGTGAAAGACACAGGCTCTTTATTAGCTGTGGGTTCCTTTCACAATGTGAACTTCAAGTACTAAAAGTGCATTTTTAAAGAAATATTCTGCATTTCAGGTTTCCCACTAATTATGACTGGCCTTCTCCCAAGTTAGTTTGAGCTATTTTGGTGAGGTTTTTTAGTGATTTAATAAGAAAAGCTTTTTTAAAACCTCATAAAACGTTCTATACAATTCATTCTGACCAACATTCCCTCTTACAATTATGTCATTAACAACTTTTTTTTTTAAAAGACCAGAGCTTTTGTCTATTCATGTTAACCTTAAAAGCCGTATTCACCGAACCCCTGAGAAACAAAGAGAACTGTAATACTTTATAGGATTGGAGCAGAGCAAATGAAATCATGTATGAGAGAGGGTTCTGTACATTTGTTTTTCTTAATTGCCATCTCTGACTTGAGCAGCCCCCCCCCCCAAAAAAAAATGGTCAGAATACACTTGTGCATGCAAATGCGGTACTTCCTAGGAGACTCCTGAGGGAATGGCCTGTTTTTCCAAGTGATTTGTTTTTTAATAGACTTGATTTTTTTTTTAGAGCAGTTTTATGTTCATGGCAAAATCTAGCAGAAGGCACAGAGATTTCCCGGACACCCCTGCCCTGAGACACTCACGGCCTCCCCCATCATCAGCATCCTCTACTAGAGTGGTCCGTTTGTTACAACTGATGATCCTACATTGACATGTCCTTGTCACCCAGGCTCATAGTTTATATTAGGGTTCACGCTTCGTGTCGTATATTCTGTGGGTTTGGACACGTAGCCAGGTGTCATTATACATTTTAAAGTAGTTTCATTGCCATAAAAATCCTCTGGGTCCACCTGTTCTTCCCTCCCTCCCCACAGCCACTGGCAACCCCTGATCCTTTTGCTGCCTCCTTAGTTTTGCCTTTTCCAGAATGTCATATAGTTCAAATACATATGTAGCCTTTTCAGATTGACTTCTTTCACTTTGTAATATGCATTTACGTTTTCTCCATGTCTTTGCCTGGCTTGATAGCTCATTTCTTTTTACTGTTGAATATTCCATTGTCTGGGTGGAACATAGTTTATTTATCTAGTCACCTACTGCAGGACATCTTGGTTGCTTCCAAGCAATTATGAATGAAGCTGCTGTAAACATTCATATGCAGGGTTTTTATGTGGATGTAAGTTTTCAACTTCTCTGAGTAAATACCAAGGAGTGTGATTGCTGGATCATATGGTAGGAGTGTGTTGACTGTTTACAGAAATTAATGAGATACCTATTTATTAATTTAAATCAAACTGAAACTGCCGCATAGACTGGAATATCCTCATCAGCAGATCAGCACATACTCTCCCCGGAGTCAGACCTACCGGGGCACCAAACTGCGATCAACTGATTCTTTAACAAGCCCAGGTTCAGAGCACCAGGGAGATGGCCACAATTGCTAAGTGTTCCTTCGCCTTGGGACTTGAGGAATTCTCTGCCGCAGCCACGGCCAACAAGAATGGAGGGGCTTCTCCGAAGTATTTGAGGGACTTCTTATTCTCTCCTTTTGGGCATTTCATACATCTTTCACACAAATCAGGATTTTAGAAGATTAGGGCTTCTTTTCTTTCTTTTTTTTTTTAATTTTACTTTAAGTTCCGGGGTACATGTGCCGAACATGCAGGTTTGTTGCATAGGTATACATGTGCCATGGTGGTTTGCTGCATCTATCACCCCCGTCATCTACATTAGGTATTTCTCCTAATGCTATCCCTCCCTAGCCCCCCACTCCCTTGTTATCCCTCCCCTAGCCCCCCACTCCCTTGCTATCCCTCCCTTAGCCCCCCACTCCCTTGCTATCCCTCCCCTAGCCCCCCACTCCCTTACTATCCCT